>DF361144.1:58095-86613 GCA_000787875.1 Solanum virginianum | reverse complement strand
TGGGTTCTTGAATTCCGAAATTGAACTTGAAATCCTTGAATTTGAAAGAGAGATTTGATAAAGTCTCGGAGAGATTTTAGAGAGGGTTTTGTGAGTTATAGAGTTGATAAATGACTAAGTATGGAAGATTTCACGTTTAAATGGGCATTGGGTTATGACCCCAATGCCCTTGAACTAAGTTGGAAAACAGGGCATGAGATGCACTAGTCTGCACCCCTGGCGTGACGTGGGCCAAATGCGGAGCACAAGTTACAATGGCTCGCCCCAAGCGCATCACAACCTAAGCATAGACAACCGCTAAAATCGTAAAATTAGAGAAATTATTTTTCGCTACGGGTCTTCTAAAATTTGGGTTATACCCATTTCGCACTCAATTTTTCCCCTTGATCAAGCATATGAAGTCAAATTTCTGAAATCACTCATGGATTTTGATTTATATTGAAATTATGATTATGGGGCATTCCGAAGCACATGACGGGTGTTTTAATATCTCCCCTTGGGAACATTCATCCTCGAATGTCAAAGAGATATGCGTAAGACATGATAGCACTTGGGTCACCCACACACTTCTTCAACATAGACACATGGAAGATCGGATTAACCATATTCATATCCATAGTCAACTCTAATTCGTTGGCAACCTTGCTAATCCTCTTCAAACTTCTATAAGGTCCCACAAACCTTGGGCTCAATTTTCATTTCTTGCCAAACCGAACCACACCCTTCATGGGTGACACCTTCAAGTAAAACCCAATCATCAACTTTAAACTCAAGATCTCTTCTCCTCACATTGGAATAAGACCTTTGTCTACTTTGAGCCATCTTCAATCTCTCCCTTATCAACCTCACCTTCTCCAAAGCTTCCATGACTCACATTGGAATAAGACCTTTGTCTTCTTTGAGCCATCTTCAATCTCTCCCTTATCAACCTCACCTTCTCCAAAGCTTCCATGACCAAATCTTGGCCTAACAAAGCCATCTCCCTCATATCAAACCATCCAATTAGGGATCTACAACACCTACCATATAAAGCTTCAAAGGGAGTCATGCCAATACTAGAGTGGTAGCTATTGTTGTATGCAAACTCAATAAGTGGAAGATGTTCATCCCATGTACCCTTAAACTCCAAAACACAAGCTCTAAGCATATCCTCAAGAATTTAGATAGTCCTTTTGGCTTGACCATCTATTTGAGAAGTAAAAGTCGTGCTAAGCTTAGCCTTGGTAGCAAGCCCCTTTTGGAAGTATCTCCAAAAATGAGAAGTGAATTGAACACCATGATCTGAAATGATAGGCCTTAGTGCCAAGGTCTCTCTGGAAGGATCTCTAAAAGTACAAGGTGAATTGAGCACCATGATCCAAAATAATGGCCAATAGGACCCTATGCAATCTAACCAACTCATGAATATACAACTTGGCATAATCTTTGGCACAATAAGTTGTTTTGACTGGTAGAAAGTGAGCCGACTTTGTCATTCTATCCACAATAACCCAAATAAATTCAAAGTGTTTCCTAGTCTTAGGCAACCCAACCACAAAATCCATGTTGCTCTCTCCTTATTTCTAAGTAGGAATTTCTATGTCTTGGGCTAGGCCACCCGGCCTTTGATGTTCGGCTTTCACTTGTTGGCAATTGTATCAATAGGCTAGAAAATTGGTAATATCTCTCTTCATACCATCCCACTAATACACCTCTCTCAAGTCTCTATACATCTTTGTGGAACCGAGGGTAATAGAATAGGACAAATTATGGGCTTCCTTCAAAATCAACTCCCTCAAAGTCATCAACATTAGTCACAAACAACCTACCTTGGTACCTAAGGGCACCATCTCCCTCTTGGGAGAAAACCTCCACTTATCATCCTTCACCAAAGCCTTCAACTTTAGCAACGCGGGGCAAGGTCTTGTTTTGACTTGACTTCCTCAATCACAGAAGATTTTGAACTATCAACCATTACTACACCACCATTTTCAACTTCCTTCAACTTAACCCCCAGCCTAGCCAACAAGTGAACTTCTCTAGCCACTTCCTTGTTACCAACACCAATATGAGCTAGAATACCCATGGACATTCTACTTAGAGCATCGGCTATAACATTAGCTTTGTCGGGATGATAGTGCACACTCATGTCATAATCCTTAAGGAGTTCTAACCACCTTCTTTATCTCAAATTAAGATCTTTTTATGTGAACATGTATTGGAGACTCTTGTAGTTGGTAAACATATCAACATGAATCCCATACAAATAGTGATGCCAAATTTTCAAAGCAAACACCACGGGCGCCAATTCAAGATTATGGGTGGGATAATTTCGCTCATGCACCTTAAGTTACCTAGAGACATATACTATAACCTTGCCATTTTTCAAACATACCCCAAACCAATCCTTAAGGAATCATAATAAACCACAAACCCTTCTAGCCCTTCCGGTAGAGCCAAGATAGGAGCGGAGATAAGCTTATCTTTCACAGTTTGAAAACTCTTCTCACATTCATCATTCCAAACAAATTTTGCCTTATTTTGGGTCAACATTGTCATAGGGGAAGCAATAGAAGAGAAAACATTCACAAACCTACGGTAGTAACCCGCCAAAACTAAAAAACTCCTAATATCCGTCGGAGTATTTCTTATCACCTCTATCTTCTGAGGATCCACCTTAATGCCATAAACCGACACCAAATGCCCTAGGAATGCAACTTTTTTGAACCAAAATTCACACTATTCATATTTAGCAAACAATCTGTCCTCCTTCAAAATTTGCAACACCACCCTCAAATGATTCACATGTTCTTCCTCACTCTGGGAATAAATCAATATATATTTAATAAAGAGCACCACAAACATATCAAGGTAGGGTTTAAAGAACCTATTCATGAGATCCACAAATATAACCGGTTATTGGTCAAGCCAAAAGACATTACCACAAACTCATTGACCACCAGAACTGACTCAATAGAAGGGACTTTAGACTCAATATACCTAACCCTTACAAGATGGTAAATGCAACCCTTAGAAATCAACTTTTGGTTTTAAGACAAGAAATGAATCTACCCTTTACCACCACGTTACGACTTTCCTACTCAAGGATGGGCTCGTTAGGGAATTTGAACCTAACCTTGTAGGTTTTCAAACCATCCAATTAGGGATCTACAACACCTACCATATAAAGCTTCAAAGGGAGTCATGCCAATACTAGAGTGGTAGCTATTGTTGTATGCAGATATGCATGTAACCAATCCATCCTAAGAATAATATCAAAATCCACCATGTCAAGTTCACCAAAATCACAAGGCAAGACTTTATGCAATATGAACAACATGAGACAATCTTTATAGACTCTTTTAGCAATAATGGACTAACCAGCAGGGGTAGACACTTCATAAGGTTCACATAACAATTACGGACACACATGAAGTTTATTGGGAACAAAAGGAGTAATGGAAGAAAGAGTGGCACCCGGATCTATCAAAGCATAACATCATAATCAAAAACCTTTAACATACTAGTAATAACATCGGGTACCTCATCCACTCCTTGCCTTCCTTGGAGAGTATAAAACCTATTTTGCCTTAGAGCACCCCCTTGTTGGCCTCCCTTTGCCCTTTGGCTCGCATTAGCACCTTGGCCTTGAGGACGAAAGTTTTTACCCTTGTTTTGAGCATAAGGACAATCAATAACCTTGTGACCCATCTCAACATAACCAAAGCAAGCATTAGAATTTTTCAAACATGGACCATCATGGTTTCTCTCACAGTTTTGGCACTTAGTGTCACAACCCAAGCCTAGGGCCTAGACATGACTCGACGAATGGGAAATCCGAAGGGACCCCAAACAAGCCTCTTAATATATCATCCACACATCCTTGGTTGCGAAAGCAAAATAAACATCAACAAGTGATATAATTAAAAAGGGAAGCAGGACTAACGGAAGTTTTTGATATTCATAAAAGCATAAAAGAGTCAAGCTCATAACATACACAAATCATAGTATCCAACAACACCTCTAACTTAGAATAGAGTGGGGGCCAATACATTTTTCGGGCTCACTCTTATAACAACAAGTGTTCAACATAAAGAAGTCTCAACATAGAAAGAGTAACTTAGATATTGTCCTCAGACTCACCAATCTTTTTGTCCGAAGTATTGAACTAGTCACGTAGAGGAGGATAATCAAAAGGAGCTCCGATCCTTATATGGTAATATCATGTAGGCATAGAGTATGCATTAGTACATTTGAATATAATAAATATGTGGGGTACAATGCAACAAAGACATAAGCTAATGTATTCAAAATGCATAATCATAATCAATGAATATATAACCTCAATATGGCATGCATGATCAATGCTTATAATAAAACACGCTTGTAAATTATTCAACTTGCATAATATATCATACATATGTGGGAAGACAGCTCAAGCAATATAGACCAAGAAGCTACAACTTGGACTTTGAGGCTTGACACCTCCTCGATTTAGGTGACTGGGCATGACACCCCCCGGCGAAGTGTGGTCTACTTCCCAATTCAAACCAAACATAATAACATAAACTAGATGGATCCACTAGTATAGCAAGGGTGAAATATATAATCCTATGGTGGCACATAGCTTAGAGACTAAAGACTTTATATAAGGACCCCTTGTGTCGAGCCCCCATCTTAACCCTCAATCGGTGCTAAGTATAATCCCACAGAATACTTGAAATAATCATACTTTAATCATAATATAAATAACTTATAAGAGACATGATAGCTTGACATGAGTAGCTTATTAACATACTTAACCTCTACCAGTAACCCTTACTTGAACATGAGAGTAAATAATAATCATATGTGATCCCTTGCCTTGACATTAATGGCTCACAAGAGGTTAAAATCTTGAAATAGAGCTCAACTTGATACTTGTAAAATCATAGATACTTTTCATGAATTCAATACATGCTTGAAAGCCCTTCATTATCATGGAATCACTTGACTTGTAAATCATGTAATAGTTCATCAACAACTTGAGAATTTTTGTCATGTAATTTCATCAAACACATGGTGGGTTCATGACACTTGTTCAATATCATGCAACTAAAGGGTAAAATAAGAAGAGTAAACTTAATTTAAATTAATTCACCAATATTGTAGTAGAAACCTCATTTATGGTATCTTGAAATCCATCACAAAAGCTCATAATACTTCATAGTTTCATAGCTCAAATGATGCATAGTCTCAATAGACAAAACTAATTCATTGGATAAGGTTGAAATAGTTATTCATGCATAATTAATCAATACTTGATAAAACTCCAACATAATTTATGTTTATATTTCATAATAAGATATATCCATAAGTAATACAACTTGAAATGATGCAATTATCACAAAAAGGGAAGGTTGGGCTCCATGGGTGAAAGGACTCATGTATGAAGACCCACATACCTCAAACTTGGATTTTCTTGAAATTGAGTTGGGGAAAACTTGAAGTTTGAGATGGGTTCTTGAGTTTAAAAATTGATCTTGAAATCCTTGAATTTGAAAATGTCTTAGAGAGGTTTTAGAGAGGGTTTTGTGAGCTATAAAGTTAAAAAATGGCTAAGTATGGAAGATTTCACATTTATATAATCCCTATACCCTTGAGCTAAGTTGGAAAAATAGGGCATGCAATACACTGGTTCACGCCCCTAGTGCGACACAGACCAAATATAGAGCACATGTTACACAGTGGCGTGCCCCAAGCACATTGTAGCCTCGGTACGGATAGCCACTGGAAATCATAAAATTAGAGAAAATTACTTTACGCTACAGATCAAGAATATGAAGTCAAATTTCTGAAATCATGCATGAATTTTGAGATATATGCAAATTATGATCATGAGGCATTCCAAAGCACATGAGGGATGTTTCATAATGACCACAGAAAATTACTCTAATCATTCTCATAATGTCCTCATGTATAATGCCCCAACAGCACGGATAGAAAGTACCTGAGAAGCCATCAGGTCCCCTAGAGCTGTCACTCTTAAGAGCAAAGATTGTCATCTTAACTTCCTCTTCAGATAGCATTTCTGTCATTTCTAGATTCTTAGACTTAGTGATTATCTAAGGAATACAGGTCAGACTCTCATAGTCCTCACTATTTGAGTCTTCCTTAAACTGATCTGCAAATTACTTCACTGCTTCAGAACCAATGTTCTCTCTTGTGTTGATAATTCTCCTTCCATAGTATCTATCTCATCAATATTCAGCTTCCTCCTTCTCCCATTCACATAAGCATGAAAAAACTTGGTATTTCTATCTCCATCTGAGAAATAAGTCATACCAACATTTTGCTTCCAGAATTCTTCCTCCAAGAATAGAAGCTTTCTCAGTTCTGCATTTGCTCTGTTCAATGTTTCCCTATTCTCCATGGTGGCATTTATTTCCAATTGAATTTCTTTTACTCTAATTTCATCCTCTAGTGTGGAGACCTTTTGTCAAAGGTATCTCTACTCCATGTTGTCAAAGGTATCTCTACTCCATCTGCTAAGAGCTAGCTTTACATTCTTGAGTTTGGCATGAAATTCTATGAATGGATCATCCACAAAGTCAACTTTTTAGATTTCCTCCACCACTAACTTAAAGCTATTGTGCTTAACCCATAGATTATGAAACATGAACGGTTTATGCATAGGCTTCTCTTCAGTATTACACTTCAAATAAAGAGGAGCATGATCTGATCCTTCCTTTATAAGGTGCTGCACCTTAGAGGTAGGGAAAATATACAGAAATTCTTGATTAATAAGGATTCTGTCTAGCCTATTAAATATACATTCTCCCTCATTTCTCCCATTCCACTATGTGAAATTACTCCCCTTAAAATTTATCTCTTACAGAGCACATGAGCTAATACAACTAGCAGAGTCATAGGCCTCCATGGTAGAGAATGGGAGGCCCCCTTGCTTTTCCTCCTCATGTAGAATGACAATAAAATCTCCTCTAATGATCCAAGGGTAGTGGACATTGTCAGCCAAGCTACTAATCTCCTCTTAAAGCACCAATATTTCCAATGCATTGCACTTAGCATAGACTACTATAACTACAGACAACTGTGAGTTATAAGAGAAAGTGATGGTTAGATACTATCTAGAATCTATTATATTCACCACTTCACGTGACTCCACCCAAAAGATCCAAATCTTTGAGGTATAGTTATGAAATACCCCTCATGTGCTTCAGAATGCCCCATAATCGTAATTTTTATATATCTTAAAATCTGTATGTGATTTCAAAAATTTAACATCATATTATTGATCAAGGGGAAAAATTGAGTGGGAAATGGGTATAACCCGTATTTTAGAAGACCTGTAGCGAAAAATAATTTTTCACTAATTTTTGAATTTTTAGTGTTTCTCTGTGCCCAGGCTGTTATGTGCCTGTGGTGTGGACTAGTGTATGTTGGCCTGTGCTTTGGGTCTTCGTTGTGCTAGGGATGTGGGTCAGTGTAAGTTTTTTCTTAGTTTTCTCATTTCGTCTAAGGGCATTGGGGTAATAGTGCTATGCCCATTTAAACGTGAAATCTTCCATACTTGGTCATTTTTTTCAACTCTATAAGTCACAAAATCCTCTCTGAAACCTCTCTACGACTTTATCAAATCTCTCATTCAAATTCGAGAATTTCAAGCTCAATTTTGGAACTCAAGAACCTATCTCAAGCTTCATGTCTTTTTCAAGTTCATCTCAAGAAATTCAAGGTTTAAGGTATGTGGATCTTCATCCATGGGTCCTTTCACCCATGGAGCCCACCCTTTTCTTTTTATGAAAATTGCATGATTTCAAGTTATATTATTTATGAGTATCATTTATTATGAAATATGAACATAAATTATGTTGGGGTCTTATTAAGTATTGATTGATTATGCATGAATATCTATTTCTAGCTTATTCCATGAATTGATTTTTGTCTGTTGAGGCTATGCATGATTTGAGCTATGAAACTATGACCTATTATGCGCTTTTGTGATGGATTTCAAGATACCCTAAATGAGGGTTTTGGTACAATATTGGTGGGTTGATTTGCATTGAGTTTACTCTTCTTGTTTTACTCTTGAGTTGTATGATTTTGAATAAATATCATGAACCCACCATGTGTTTGATAAAATTACATGACAAGAATTCTCAAGTTGTTGATGAACTATTACATGATTTACAAGTCAAGTGATTCATGATGATTAAAGGCTTTCAAGCATATATTGAATTCATGAAAAGTATCTATGATTTACAAGTGACAAGTTGAGCCCTATTTCAAGATTTTTACCTCTTGTGAGCTATTCATATCAAAGCAAGGGATCATATTTGATTATTATCTACTCTCATGTTCAAGTTAGGCTCACTAGTAGTGGTCAAGCATATTTAAGAGCTACTCATTCATGTTATCATGTCTCTTACAAGTTACTCATGTTATGACTAAAGTATAATTATTTCAATTATTCTGTGGGATTAGACTTAGCACCGATTGAGGCTTTAGATAGGGGCTCAGCTCAAGGGATCTTTATATAAAGTCTTTAGTCTCTAAACTATGTGCCACCATAGGATTATATATTTACCCTTGCTATATTAGTATATCCATCTAGTTCATGTTATCATGTTTGGTTTGCCTTGATAAGTAGACCACACTTCGTCGGGGGGTGTCATGCCCGATCACCTATACCAAGGGGTTTCATGCCTTAGATTCCAAATTATAGTTGCTTGGTCTATGTCAGTTGAGGTCTCTTCCCACATATGTATGATATATTATACAAGTTAAATATCTTACAAGCATGTTTTATTACAAGCATTAATCATGCATGTCATATTGAGATTATATATCCATGGATTATGATTATGTATTTTGAATATTATGGCTCATGTATTTGCTGCATTGCACATTATACTTAGTACATTAAAGCGTACTAATGCATACTCTATGCCTATGTGATATCACCACGTAGGAGCCGGAGCTCCTATTGATCATCCTCCTCTACGTGGCTAGTTTGCTTCTCCAAGAAAGCTTTTGGTAAGTCCTCAACTCTTGAGGAAAATATCTACTCTTATTCATGCTATACTGATACTTTTTATTATAAGAGTGAGCCCAGGAAGTGTCTTGGCCCCTGCTCCATTCTAAAGTAGAGGTGTTTTTGGATACTAAGCTTTTATATGCTTTTGAGCTTCACTTTTCTTATGTTTTCTATGTTTATGAAAGACTTCCCTTAGTCCCACTTCCCTTTTTATACTTGACTGTTGTTCATATTTACTTTTAATTTTGCAACCAAGGATGTGTATAAGATATGCTAAGAGGCTTATTTGGGATATCTTCAGACTTTCCATTCGCCATGTTACATCTAGGCCCTAGGCTTGGGTCATGATAAGTTATACATAGCCTTGTTTAGTCCAAGTCTTCTTGCATATTGATCTAGTTCACTATCCTCCCGAAATGGTTTCATTAGAGCTATAAGTGGATATTTGTGCCTTTTATTAAGATCAATCAGTCTCTCAAAGGCTTTTTGAGTTCTGACTGATCTTATATTCCGGAAGAATAACTTGTATATCATTGAGAACTATGAGAGCCCTTTTCCTTACTACGCCTTGTTTTAACTTTAAGTGGTAAAATTTTGTGTCTTCATCCCACTTCTGAGTCCTTCCATGTATTAAGGGGATAGGTCACATTCTTTGCCAACATTTGCAATATTTGTCGTATGTTGTCATCCTTCTCTATTTCCTGCCTTCTCATTTCCTGATTCTTTGGACTTATACCGCTCTCAAATACTTCCATCATTTTAGGAGAGTTAAGAGGATAGTGATCCCTTATATTTATGTGCTCCCCATGATTGTGGACTGGCTTTAAGCTATCCTCCTTTCCCTCCCTAGTCTGATCCCTATTAAGATTGCCCTTATCCTTAACTGGAACTTGAACTCTTTGACTATCCTTTTCCCCTCGCTGGTCCCTCTTATCATCACAAGAAATCTGCTCCTTAGGGGATGTGGCCTCACTTGCAACAACTTTTTCATTCTCCTTTGATTGGTTCTCACCCTTGTCCTTGTTTAGTTCACCAACATCATCCACAGGTCCCTTGTCTTCAATTCCCTTGACCTTTTCAGTGACCCATTCTTTTGTTGTAGTTTCGTTGGCACCCTTATCATTAGGGTTACTAGGTTGATTATCTAGTTTATCATCTGCATCCCTAAGGGCTTCAAACTTGTTATTTGTTTCCACCTGCTCATCTACCCTTATAGGTCCTCTACGATTCCATCTTTGAATAATCTTAGTTCTTTTCTCCCCCTTTTGCTCCTTAAATTGCTTTCATTCTTGTTTTGATCCAGGCCCTCACTTCCCTTCTTTTCTTTGTCCTTTTCTTGCTATTTTCAAGCCTCATCCTCATTCTTCTTAGGGTATAGCTCTGGATGTAGAACATAGCATTTCTTCTCATCATGTCCTTGTATCTTGTTGTGTTTACAATATTTGGGCATGTAATCATAGTTTATTGAGATCCATTTCTCCATAATTTCTCCAGATTTCCTTCTCAAGCCGACATTGATATGCTTGGGGAATTCCTTCAACAGGTCTAACTCTACCTTGACTCTAGCACAACTTTGTCTGGTTTGTTCTTTTGTTGCTAGATCTACTTGCAATGGTTTCCATACTACTGCCTCTAACGAGAATACAGATTCCTCACCAAAAATGTTTGGTGGTAGTGAGGGAAATGATATCCATTCAATTACCGTTGTGGTTTCCTCTTCTGGATCAAATAGCGGTTCCCATTTTAAAGTGCATATTGTGTAAGTCCAGTACTTGTGCATTATGTAGAAGGTGGGTTTTGATAACAGATTAACATAATCCTCCACACAAGATGCCTTATCAAGATGTATCTACTGCCTAGCACCCCAATATTACATTCAACTTTCAAATTGCATGACTTGGGGATGATTTGCTTGAGATCCTAAAAATCGTACCAACCATAGGAGAATTTTTCTATTACTATAAATTGACGATTTTTATTTATCATCATTTGCTCCACCTCTTCTTCCTTCCACACCACTCGTGGTTCACCGTGGAGATATACAATAGGCTTCATTGGTATCGGTTTGGATGTAGGTTGTGGTTGCTTAAGGACACTACCTAGTTTGGTTTAGGTTCTTTAGGGTAATCAACCCCATTTGGGGGGGGGGGGGCTGCTCGGTATTCACTGTGGCCATTGCCACCGCAAAACGGCGGCATAATGCGACAACTACGTTTGAATTTTGGTGCAAAAATTTCAGAGAAAAAATTTGATGATGCCAAGTCTAATTATGTTTTTAGGTTCCAAAGGACATTCCATTAGGTTTATATCACATGTTTTGTTTTATTTTTTTACATAGGTTACTGTTTTTTTAGTTTTTATATTTAATTTAAAAAGATAAATAACTTTTTATGTGATAAAAAATATTTCATTATTTTTCTCGAATCTATCTTTATTTAGATAGGTGGATTTTTACATAATCAAGGAATCATATTAAACAAATACTATTTATTGAAGCACATTTGTTTGTATAAACTCCAAGTGAAATATCCGAGGACAAGGAATAGGTTACGATATAAGTTCTTCTATTGAACTCCAATGTAACTACAACTTTTTAGTGCCAATCTCTAGATGAATCTCACGCGCGTGTGTATATATACATATACGTACATACATTTATGCGCACATACTAGATTTGGAGGCCGTGCTAGCACGAGCCTCATATATATTATTTTTTTATGTTAATTTATGTGATACAAATAAAATTTGGAGAGTCAATCAATATTTTAATATGATTATAGATATTTCAAATCGTGGATTATAATTTATAGTACTTTTTACGTAAATTTTAAATAATATATATTATTCCTTCTATATCAATTTATGTGACACTAATAGAATTCAAGATTCAGGCTGCTTTTTTTCTTCTTTTTTTTAGTTGTTAATTATTTTGATTTACAATACTTTTATGTCATTTTCAAATAATATATGTTACTTCCATATTAATGTAACACTAATAATATTTTGAAGGTCAATCAAATTTTATGTAGGTTTTTTGACTATTTTAAATTATTAACTATTGTGATTTATAATATATTATACATAATATTTGAATAGTAATGCTACTCTCTTTGTCACAATTTATTGGTACTGATAGAATTTTGAGAAGCACTTAAATTTTTTTTATATATCTTTTGATTTTTAAGTTGTTCATTATTGCAACTTACAATAATTTTACGACATTTCAGATAACATATGCTACTTTCTCTGTCCCAGTCTGTCTAGAATTGACAGAATTTTGAGCATTACCTTAGTTTAGATATATATATATATATATATATATATATATAAATATAAATAAAAGTTAGACAACCAAATTAAAACAAAAAAGTAACATGAAATAATTAAAATAACCCCCGGGAAGTGTAAATATTTTAAGAAGTAAATTATTATAATTATGATACTTTTTACGTAATTTTCAAATATGTAATATATTTAAGAAATAAGACAAATAAATTAAAATAAGAACGTAACTCAAAATGACAAAAAATAGCCCATAGGAAGCAAGCTGGCAATATAACAACCAGTTGCCTTTGGTCGTTTCTCCCTATATAAAACAGACACACACACACTTTCTCTCTCACTTTCTCTCTCTCACACACACATATGCAAACACACGACATTAGGTGCCCATATGCTAATTTACGTGACGTAGATAAAATTTGAAGAGTTGATCAAATTTTTATATATATTTTTTATAAATATTTCAAGTTGTTAATTTATTATGATTTATAGTATTTTTCATGTCATTTTCAAAGAATACATGTACTTCTTATGTTCTAATTTAAGTGGCACAAATAAAATTAGGAGAGTCGATCAAATTTTTACATGATTTTAAAATATTTTTAATTGTTTATTCGTTGGGTTAAGTAGAAGTACAAAAAATGGGTCAGGTAACTTTTTAAGTCATTGGACATTTTTGAAAATTAAGACTCAATTTTAAAAATTTTAAATTCAATTTGTTAACAAAAAGCGAAATAGACACCAATCATTAGTTGATGAAATTATGCTTACATTATTTATTAAATAATAAAACTATCTAAAAGTACCAATTAGTGAAAGAGTTGAGAAGGGACCAATATTTACGATCCAAGCTAGACCTTAGAAGTGACACGATTAATGAAATCTCCAAAGAAACCCAAACTAGCCTCTTAGCATATCATAAGCATTCATTGGTATTAACATAGATGAATCAACATGCGAAAAATCCATATTAAGTTCTAGATATTAGAACAATAAGAGAAGGTCATAAGACTACATAGCATACATACATATTGTCCAAACATGCCTCTACATACTAGAATATATGGGGACTAGGACATGTTTCTTAGCTCACCCTCAAGAAAATAAAGTACTAGAAATCTCAAGATAACATAATCCATAACAATAAGTTATAAGCTAGATAGTAGAAGGATCCTCCCTGAAGAATGAGGATTTACCAAACAAGCTGCAGATAGTCACTTGATCTAACCACTATAAAGATGAGGAGTGTAAGGCCCCATATATTGGAAGGTATGAAAGTGCCTAAAAAATGAAATCTAAATATTTTCTAAGTACCAGTTGCTTCCATAAAGGAGTGTACAGGTCTTAAGTTGTTCCATGGGCCATAATTTGTGCTCATGGAATGGAGGATAGACTTGGTGAAAAGATGATTTTATGAAGTTTGGAGTACGAGATACCAGTATGGCTCATACATTGATTGATGAGCCGTAAATCTTGTCATGGTTTGAGATTTAGAGAAAGTTTCTGAGGGTCCATAAATGTTAACAGACGAGATCCCTTGTCACGATCTATGGAATAGGTCACGACCCGTGGAATGGATCACGATCCATAATTGGGGTCTCATGGTCTTGTGTAGCAAATTTTAAGAAGGGATAGTTTTGTCATTTCCTAATTTTCTAAGCATATGCAACATTATTTTAACCCCAAAATGACCCTTTTTCAGCCCTATACAATCCTAATCTACTCCATTCTCCTTCATTCAAAATATTTCTAAGTCCCAAATACTCCCAAGTTCTTCAAGGCTTTCAAAAGAAGGGCCCAAGCTAGGGTTTAAGATTTCCTCACTTCCAAATCAGATTTTCTTCCATTAAATCACACCAAGGTATATGAGTTTTAATTTATGAAAATCTTTTCTCCATAAATCTCTACCATTCCTCTTCCTCATCTATTTTCTAGTCATGAAAATTTATGAAGTTTTGTGAACTCTTGTATATGATAATATTATAAAGTAATTTATGGTATCTACCTTTGTATAGTACTATATTGCATTGAAATATCATGTAAAATTTATAGATTTTTATGAGAGTTAAGGAGACCCTAACTAAGCTTTACTTTGTTATGGTGGGTTACTTTGAATGATTTGAAAAGGGTCTTGTTTACTCTCGTCATGTCTTAAATCTTGATTTTGCATGATTTTGATCAAATATGCATACCCACCATGTTTAACTTAAGTTGTGCACCAAGCTTCTATGTTGTTGAAAGCCTTATGGCAAGATATGTAAACTATGAATGATATAAATTTTGAAGGGCTATTATTCATTCTATGAGATATGAGAACATTGCTAAAGTTATAAATGATGTGAAGCCCTATCTTTGATATTATGAAGCTTTGATTTTGCAAAAGCTACTCTATGATAATATTATGATGCTTTTCATATTTTGACTATAAGTATGATTTGAGTATTCCTTAGGATTGTGACGTAGCACCAAGAGGACTATGGTGGATAACCATTGTACCTTAATTATTGCTAGCATAGGTTTTCTGAATTAGCTAATGGATTTATATCGCTCTATATTGCTTTGACCAAAAATGATGGTGTGCTCGTACGACACATATTAATTAAATACAAAAAAGGGTGGTGTTACCATAAGGTTCTTATCATATGTTTATCAAAAAGGGTGATGTTCCCGTAAGGTGTTTATGAAGCATTTTTCAAAATAGGGGACTTCCGTAAGATGAATGTTTGATTTACCCTAGCAAAGTAGATCACTCCTAGTCTGGCGTGGAGTAAACATTGGGATTCTATGTAGTAGATCTCTAGGTATTACATGTCGATTATGGTCCCTTCCTATCCATGTATGACGTGTTATGTGACTTGATAATTCCTCATGCATATTTTGACTAAGGCATTGAGCATTCATGACATATTGAGCTTATATATGTTGATTATAATTATGCATATTGTTTAATTATGACTTATGTTCTTTGTTGAATTACACCCCATATACTTAGTACATCCCAAGTACTAACACATACTTTTTGCCTACATGATCTAACCATATAGGGACCAGAGCTCTTATTCACCCTCCTCCCTCACGTGGCTAAGCAGTTCGATTGAAGAGTTGCTATTGGTGAGTCTTCCACATTCAAGGACAATATTCACTTATTTTCATGCTTTACTAAGACTTGTTTACTCATGAATATTTATCTTTTGAAGGTGAGCCCGGGAGATGTCTTGGCCCCCGTTCTGCTCTTTGTTAGAGGTCTTGTTAGATATGGATTTGTATGTTTTGAGCTTGACTCCAATTATGTCTATGTATTATCGAAAACTTTCCTTAGTCCCTTATTCAATTCTATGTGTTAATGCTTGTTGTATTATTGAGATGGAAGTCCTAAGTCACAAATACCCCTATAGCGTGACTCATACTTACCCGCCCATTAGACATTATTTGCTATGTGTTCATTCTAATCCTCTTTGTTATAACTGATGTCACCCAAGTTACACCTCCTCTTTGAGGCTAAAATGATCGTTGTCAAATATATAACCTAACCAAGGTTAGGGTCGAACCCTCAGGGAATATGGTAGACTTAGAAGAATTCAATGCAATTCGGGTTGATTAACCAACTTATCCCTCCAAAGGTGGGGGAAGGGGTTTATAATAACTATGAAAAGTAATTCTAAACTAAGACAAGTGTAAACCAGCATGAAGAGGAACTAGGGTATTTTGTTCCCCATGATTCCCTCACTCAGTATTAACAGATAATCGAATTCTTTTCCAGTTTGTGGCATGCAAAATGGTAAGTTAAGTTCACCAAATCATTTGGCCCAGACGAGAGGAAAATTTCACTACGCGATTTGGGCTATCCCCGTAGTGTGACATTACTAACCCTTACCTATTGTTCCAATATAACCTCCTCTTGGCCCAGTTCAATTGATTAGATGAGAAACATCAATCGAATCCTATTAATTAATCTCTTTTCCTATTCATTACTACCTTGGTCCAGTCAGTAGCACTAGGTAGGTTCTAATGTTGGCCACCATTAGAAAGAATTCAATACGAAGAGAATTAATTAATACACGCATGCACACTTTTTAAGAATTATGAATTATTCGATTTTACCTTGTTAGTTCTTCATGGTCCCCACAACACTAGTTATGGATTTAGCTACTCATCATCAGTGTAAATGCAAGACTTATGAATTTGAATAATATAATTGAGCACTTACAAAAGAGAATTAAGAACACGAAATCCAAACTCTTCAATGAGAATCACAAGATTGAAATTGAAAGATGAAATAAAGTTTTAATGTGTTTCTCAAGCTCTATCATGTTCCTCCACTTGTTCTTTTACTTGTTGGCTACTCTTTTCTTTGAAAAGTAACCTAAAAAACCTATTTATAGTGTTTAAAATACAAAATAAAAATGAAATAGGATAACTGGGTCGCAGACTCTATACAGGTTCTATAGGCCGTATAACATTTTACGACTCGTAAATGGGCTTTCATGGATTACTTCTTCAAAACTGGGGCTGACTTTTACAAAACCATTCAATGGCTTATATAAAGTTCTACGGCCCGTAGGGGGTTTCGGTTGATGACTTCTCATCAACTCCCCACTTTTTGATCCTCAGGGCACGACACCAAGTCTATAGATCGTAAAGTCTTCTACGGCTCATCTGCATGTTCGTAGACTCAACTTCAGAAAATCACCCTTTACTGGAATTTCATATAGACCATCTTTACGTCCCGTAAAAGTATCTACGGCCCATAAAGGATCTCATGGAACCTCTACTTTAGTAAATTCTACACACTTAGCCCAAAAACTGTGCCAACCCTATAATCCTGCAAAGCAAATATAAAAACATATTAAACTTACTAACATCGCATGAGAACACATGAAATTCTAAGTTTTAAGCATCAAAAGTCCTGTATTTTGATAGCACATCAACTCCCTCAACTTAAAGTTATTGTTTGTCCTCAAGCAACGGATTCAATCTACATAAGCAACATAGTAATCCACAGACCTCAATCTAATGGCATACATCACATCAAACTCAAGCATAGATACCTACACTAATTTCAAAACACATCAAATAGCTATCCAGCAAACCAACACAGATCAACACATGTGACAATGCAACTATGACAAGTGCGGTAACTATCAATAAGCTACAACCACTTAATTAGTTTAATGTTAAAAGTCGATGCAAGTGCCCTCACAGAAAAAAGTCCCATATCTCACTCACAATGATATTTTTAGGTACAACTTTGGGACTATGCAAAATCACTGACTCTCACAAAAGACATTCAAATATCATGCTCAATACTATATGTTTTCTCCTATACTCATGACTATGACCTTTGCCTACTAGGATTAGGATTACTTTAGTACTTTACTGGCTTGTAACGTAGGCTCAGGAGTCTTTGGTATGATGTTTTGGATACATAGTGACTAAAGTCCCTCTTTATCACTATATTTTCATATCTTTTGCCCTACTAATCATGCTCAAACAGTACCTCTCACTTGGGGGACAAAGCTATTGTTGTCGAATCTAAAACCTAACCATAGGTTAGGGTCGAATCCCAAGGGAATACAGGATTTTGCCGCATTAATTCACTAACAATCATTTCAAGCATCAAATAACTCTATTCTCAATAAAGGGGGGGGGTTGTAATGATATATAGTAAAGTAAAACTATACTAATAAAGCAAAGAGATAATCAATTTGGAGAGCAACTTGGGAAATTGTGTTCCTTATGATTCACTAACTCAAGAACCCCAGATAACACAACCTAAGTTAGTACACTACATACAACATGGTAATTTAGGTTCTTCCAACCCTTGGGTAAAGGTGAAGGTCGAATTTTACTATAGCGCTTGGCTGACTACCATAGTGTGCCAAACTAACCATTACCTATTGTCCCAGTCAACTTATCCTTGGATGGGTTTGGTTGATTAGATGAGAACGTGTCAATTGAATTCTGTCACCCATTTCCTTTTCTTATTCATCACTACCTTGATCAGGACCATGACACTAGGTGGGGTTTAATGTTGGCCACCATTAAAAAATAAGCAAAATGAAGAAAAATGAATAATACATGCAAATACCTAACTCAAGAAGTGCAGATAATTTGGGTTATTAAGCTAGCTACTCCTGGATCCCACAACCCCAAGTTGTGGGTGTAACCACTCATGGCTTGGGCACACAAATCAGCAATAAAGTAAGGAGACATAGATGATTTCTTACCCAACAAACAATGAAGAATAGGGAAACCTTTTTTGCAATTAAAATCACAAGCTTGAATGTTGAAATTGATTTACAAGTGATTTCAAATCTCCAAATTGAGTCTCCAAAGTAAAACTCTATTTTTTTACTCTATAACCCTACAATATTCTAAGAACTATGAGCTTCTCTCTCTAAAATCTCTAAAAACTATAGAATATGCTTCTAAAATCCTAACATATACTATTTATATAATTTATAAGAAGGTCCTTAAAATAATTAGAAAATTCTGGTCGACAGCTACTACGGCTCATATGGTGACCTATGAGCTATAATCGGGCTTTCATTGTCAGCACATGGCAATTTGGACTTGTCTGCTATGGTTCACACTATGAGTCATAGTCTAGTCTATGACTCGTAGTACCTACTAGTTATCAATGCTTGTAGTTCTTGGTCCAATTTTCATCAATATTATTAATCATTATGAGGCCCCCTTCTGCGAGTCCTAGTGAGGACTACAACTCGTATCTTGAGCTCGTATAACTGAACTTCAAATTTTTAGATTTTGATTTTAGAAATTGTTAATTCCTACGACTCGTAGCTTGGGCTACTTTCACGACCCAAGCCTAGGGCCTAGATGTGACAAGGCGAATGGAGAACTGAAGGAACTCCAAAAAAATCTCTTAACTTATCATTAGACATCATCGATTGTGGAAGTATATAAAAGACGTAAAGAGTAAGAATAGGGGCAAAAAGGCTAAGAGAAAAGCATGCATAACATCATAATCAAGAGACAAAGAGTCAAAGCTCATTTCATAGATACATAATATGTCTAACAAACACCTATAATACTTAGATAAGAGCGGGGGCCAAGAGAAAGCAACCGGGCTCACCCTCATAGTCAAAGTAGAACATACAAAAGAGTGTCTCAATATATAATAAGAACAACATAGACTAACGTCTAAGACAAAGTAACTGGGCTCACCCTTATAGTCAAAATAAATAATAAAGAAGAATGTCTCAATATATAATAGTTGAAACATAGACTAGGTCCCCAAAGTGGAGGACTCACCAACTAGCTTGAGTAGCACTGAACTAGCCACGTGGAGAAGGATGATCAACTTGGACACCGATTCCTACATGGTGATATCATGTACGCAAGAGTATACATTAATACATTTGAATGTGCCAAGTATGTAGGATGCACTGCAACATGAGATAGATATCATAGTAAAAATGCATTACAATAGGCAATAGACATCATATAACAATATGGCATGAATGACCAATGCTCAAGTAAAACATGTTTAAGTAACTCAGACTCATATAGGATATCATATGTGTAGAAGAGACCAAGCTAGATTTACCAAGTACAAACCCTTTGGTTGGTTGATGATGATCTCACCCCATCACCCTGGTGGCGAAATACAAACCCCTCACATGGTTGATTAGTACAAACCCCCACCTCAGTTATCAAAGTACAAAACCCCCAACAAGGTTATCTGGGCTCTTTATCCCCCCGGATTGGGCATGGTCTAATGCAATCCTTTATATAGGATTATATCATATACTTAAGCTTCTTTCATCATCATAACATTAATCATATCATATCTCATGTTTTGGACCTTCAATTCTTCAAGAAACCATATCTGGATATTTTATCAAACACTTAGCGGTTCTGTAATGCTGGTGTAAAACCATGAAATATAGAGATGAGATCTTGCAAGACAATTCATTGTAAAATCATTAATTAATACCTTGCAATACCCTCAAGCAAATATACATCAAACCCCTCTTCAAATCTTACAATAGATCCAAGATTTATAGACCAAAACATAGCAAAATAGTCACAACTTTATATACCTTTAACATAGTTCATAGACATGTTCATACTAGCAAACCCAATTGTAAAATCAACTTTAAATCATGCAAATTAAATAGAAAGGAGGTTAGGGCACCATGGGTGAAAGGACCCAATGGTTGATGCCCACATACCTTAGCTTTGAAGAAGCTCTTGATGAAGATTGAAAATGAAGACTTGAAGCTTGAAGAAAATTCTTAGTTTCGAATGAGAGTTTTGAGACTTGAATTTGGGAGTGAAAAATATGACTAAGTGTTTGAGTGAGTATTGGGAAATATTTAGAATGATATGAGGGTGAAAAGTGACTAAGTATAGGTATATTCACATTTGGGGACACTTAGGCCCATGACTTATTGCCCCATTTCTATTCCCCCCTTACTGTATGGCCTCGACAGAGTTGAAGGAGTTAAAGGAGTAATTGAAGGATTTATTGGAGAAGAGATTTATTAGGCCTAGCCAATAACCTTGGGGTGCACCAGTATTATTTGTAAAGAAGAAAGATGGGTCACTTAGAATGTGCATTGACTACCAGCAACTCAATAGGGTCACTATAAAGAATAGATATCCTCTTCCAAGGATTGATAATTTGTTTGACCAATTGCAAGGGGCTAGCTTATTCTCTAAGATTGATCTTGGGTCTGGGTATCATCAAGTGAGGGTGAGGGAGTGTGATATTCCCAAGATGGCCTTCTGGACTAGATACGGGCATTATGAGTTTGTTGTGATGTCTTTTTGGTTGACCAATACACCGACCATCTTCATGCACCAAATGAATAGGGTCTTCAAACCCTACCTTGATTCCTTTTTTGTGGTTTTCATTGATGATATTTTATCTATTCACATAGTAGGGAGGAGCATATGGGGCATTTGAGGGTTGTGTTGCAAAGATTGAGGGAGGAGAAATTGTATGTCAAATATGACAAGTGTGAATTTTAGTTAGAGGAGGTTGCATTCTTGGGTCATGTGGTATCAGGGGATGGTATTAAGGTGGATCCTAAGAAGACCGATGTGATTAGAAATTGGCCTAGACCATTAACCCCATCGAATATTAGGAGTTTCTTGGGCCTAACGGGTTATTATAGAAGGTTTGTGAATGAGTTCTCCTCCATTGCTTCCTCTATGATAAAATTACCTCAAAAGAAGGTTAAGTTTGTGTGGACCGATGAGTGTGAGAGGAGCTTCCAAACATTGAAATACAAGCTTGTGTTCGCTCCTATATTGTAATTATCAGATGGGCTTGAGGGATTTGTGGTGTATTGTGATGCTTCTTGGGTTGGTTTGGGTTGTGTGTTGATGCAAAATAGTAAGGTCATAGCTTATGCTTCTAGATAACTCAATGTACATGAAAGGAACTACCCTACCTATGATCTAGAGTTAGCTGTCGTTGTGTTTACATTAAAGATTTGGCGTCACTACTTGTATGGGGTGCATATTGATGTGTTCACCGATTACAAGAGCCTCCAATATGTCTTCACTCAAAAAGATCTCAACTTGAGATAAAGAAGTGGCTAGAACTTCTTAAGGACTATGACATGAGTGTGTATTACCATCCCCGTAAGACAAATATGGTGGCAGATGCTTTGAGTAGGTGTTTATGGGTAGCCTAGCTCATTTTGGTGGCGGTGATAAGGAAATGGCTAGGGAGGTGTACCGATTGGCTAGATTGGGGGTTAGGTTGGAAGAGGTTGGTGATGATGGTGTTGTTATTTTTGATGGGTCTAAGTCTTCATGGTTTATGAGGTGGTAGAAAAATAAGATCTTGACTCCTCCTTGCTTAAATTGAAGGCCTTGGTGAAAGAGTGCAAAGTAGAGGTTTTCTCCCTAGGGGGAGATGGTGCCCTTAGGTACCAAGGTAGGTTGTGTGTGCCTTGTGTTGATGGTTTGAGGGAGCAAATCCTTGAGGAGGCCCATAATTCTTTTTATTCTATCCACCCCAGTTCCACCAAAATGTATAGAGACTCGAGGGATGTGTATTGGTGGAGATAGATTGTAAATGTTCTTCTTATTCTATCTACCCCGGTTCCACCAAAATATATAGAGACTTGAGGGATGTATATTAGTGGGGAGGCATGAAGAAGGACATTGCCAAATTCGTTTCTAGTTGCCATAGTTGTCAACAAGTCAAAGCCAAACATAAAAGGCCAGTGGCCTAACCCAAGACATAGTGATTCCCACTTCAAAGTGGAGGGGTCTTGGTACAAAAGTTCACCTTAGTACGACCTTTCACCCTCAAACGGCTGGCTAAGTCGAAAGAACCATTCAAACACTTGAGATATGCTTAGGGCTTGTATATTGGAGCTTAAAGGTAGTTGGGATGACCATCTTCGTTTGATTGAGTTTACATACAACAATAGCTATCACTCTACCATCAGTATGACTCTTTTTGAGGCTCTTTATGGGAGACATTGTAGATCACCGGTTAGTTGGTTTGACGTAGGAGAGGTGACTTTAATGGGATCGAATCTGGTTATGGAGGCTCTTAAGAAGGTTAGGATGATTAGAGAATGGTTGAAAACAGCTGAAAGTCATCAAAAATCCTATGCCAATGTGAGAAAAAGAGACCTTAAATTCAAAGTGGGTGATTGGGCAAGGTCCTTTGGAGGAACCAACAAGTTGAAAGTGCTACATGGGAGGCCAAAGAGGACATACAAAAGTGGACAACCCAAAGTCATTCAAAAATCCTCTGTCAATGTGAGAAGAACAGACCTTAAATTTAAAGTGGGTGATTGGGTATATTTGAAAGTTTCTCCAATGAAAGGTGTGGTCCATTTTGGTAAAAAGGGGAAGTTGATTCCATGATATGTTGGTCCTTATGAGGTGATAAAGAGGGTTGCCAATTTGACAAGCTTATGATGATTTTACACTTATGTTAAAATTTTGAAAATGGTGTTTTAAATATAATGTTCCATTCTTGTTGGGGCTAATTTGTTTATGATCATGATTGTCTTATATGCCTCTTTTACATTCGGGGATGAATGTTCCAAATGGGGAGATATTGAAACGATCCCAAAAGTGTCCGTAAATGTGCCTTGGAATGCCTAAAATTTTAAATTCCATATATATCAAAAATTCTGTGTGTGATATCGATAATCCGACTTCATATTCTTGTTCAGGGGATCAAAATTAGGGGCAAAAGGGTCTAAACCCGATTTTAGAGCTACCGAATCACAATTTCAAATTTCCAAAATTTTAATTTCCAGAGTTGGTCCGCGATAGTGCCGCGACGTGTAGCTATCATGGACATGTGTAAACTTAGTCTTCGTGATAGGTCCACGACACAGACCTATCTAAATTCTGTCTAGTTATTTTTCTTGTAGTCCAAGACTTTTAAGTCTTGGGCCTAAGTGTCCCCAAACGTGAATGTTAGCCATTTTTCGCCCTCATGTCATTCCAAAAATTCCCTAATACTCAGTCAATTACTTAGCCATATTGTTCACTCCCAAATTCAAGTCTCAAAACCCTCATCCAAAGCTAAGAATTTTCTTCAAACTTCAAGTCTCCATTTTCAATCTTCATCAAGAGATTCTTCAATGCTAAGGTGTGTGGGCTTCAACCATTGGGTTCTTTCACCCATGGTGGCCTAACCTACTTTCTACTCACTTTGCATTATTTAAAGTTGATTTTATAATTGGATATACTAGTATGAACATGCCTATGAACTATGTTAAAGCTATGTAAAGTTGTGACTTGCTATGTTTTGAGCTATAAATCATGGATCTATTGTAAGATTTGAAGAGGGGTTTTGCTGTATGTTACTTGAGGGTGTTGTAATGTGTTGATTGATAGTTTTACAATAGATTTTCTTACATGATCTCATCTCTATATTTCATGGTTTTATACTAGCATTCTACACCCTTTAAGTGTTTGATAAAATATCCGGATGTGGTTTCTTGAGAAATTGAAGGTCCAAAGCATGAGATATGATATGATTGATATTATGATGATGAAAGAAGCTTATGTATATGACATAATCTATATAAAGTATTGTATTAGACCATTCCTAATTTGAAAGAGCCTGGATAACCTTGTTGGGGGGTTTGTACCTTGATAACCGAGGTGGGGGTTTGTACTCTTCAACCATGTGAGGAGTTTGTACTTCGCTACTAGGCTGTTTCCAAGGCTTGAACCCGTGACCTCCTGGTCACATGGCCTCTCCAAACAGAACCATTGCTGTATTTCGTTGTGTAATACATAATAAACAACAGCTGATAAGGTGAAATTATCATCAACCATGTGAGGGATTTGTACCACACCACCATGTTGATGGGGTGGAGACCATCATCAACCAACCAAGGGGTTTGTACTTTTGAAATCTAGCTTGGTCTCTTCTGCACATATGATATCCTATGTGAGTATGAGTTACTTAAACATATTTTACTTGAGCATTGGTTATTCATGTCATATTGTTATATGATGTTTATTACCTATTGTTATGCATTTTGACTATGATGCCTATCTCGTGTTGCATTGCATCCTACATGCTTGGTATATTCAAACGTACTAACGCATACTCTTGCCAACATAATATCATCATGTAGGAATCGATGCCCAAGTTAATCCTCCTCCTCCACGTGGCTAGTTCGGTACTACTCAAGCTAGTTAGTGAGTCCTCCACTTTAGGGACCTTAGTCTATGTTGTTCTTATTATGTAATTAGACACTCTTCTTTATGTTCTACTTTGACTATGAGGGTGAGCCAAGGTTGCTTTGTCTTGGCCCCCGCTCTTATCTAAGTATTAGAGGTATTTGTTGGACATGTTATGTATCTATAATAAGAGCTTTGACTCTTTATCTCTTGATTATGATGTTATGCAAGCTTTCCCCTCAGCCCCTTTGCCCTATTCTTACTCTTTATAACACCTTCCTTCGGATTCCCCATTTGCCATGTCACGCCTAGGCCCCTGAGCTATAAATCTTGGATCTATTGTAAGATTTGAAGAGGGGTTTTGATGTATGTTGCTTGAGGGTGTTGCGAGGTGTGAATTGATAGTTTTACAATGGATTTTCTTCCATCATCTCATCTCTATATTTCATGGTTTTATACTAGCATTGCACACCCTCTAAGTGTTTGATAAAATATCCGGATGTGGTTTCTTGAGGAATTGAAGGTCCAAAGAATGAGATATGCTATGATTGATATTATGATGAAGAAAGAAGCTTATGTATATGATATAATCTATATAAAGTGTTGCATTAGACCATTCCAGATTCGGAAGAGCCCGTATAACCTTGTCGGGGGGTTTGTACCTTGATAATCGAGGTGGGGGTTTGTATTCATTAAGCATGTGAGGGGTTTGTACTTCGCCATCAGGGTGATAAGGTGAGATTATCATCAACCATGTGATGGGTTTGTACCACACTAGTAGGGTGATGGGGTGAGACCATCATCTACCAACCAAGGGGTTTGTACTTTGGAAATCTAGCTTGGTTTCTTCTACACATATGATTGTATCCTATATGAGTATGAGTTACTTAACCATGTTTTGCTTGAGCATTGGTCATTCATGCCATATTGTTATATGATGTCTATTGCCTATTGTTATGCATTTTGACTATGATGTCTATCTCTTGTTGTATTGCATCCTACATACTTGGTACATTCAAATGTATTAACGCATACTCTTGCCTACATGATACCACCATGTAGGAACCGGTGCCCAAGTTGATCATCTTTCTCCATGTGGCTAGTTCGGTACTACTCAAGCTAGTTGGTGAGTCCTCCACTTCGGGGATCTTATTCTAGGTTGTTTTTATTATGTATTGAGACACTCTTCTTTATGTTGTACTTTGACTATGAGGGTGAGCCTCATTAATTTGTCTTGGCCCCCACTCTTATCTAAGTATTAGAGGTGTTTGTTGGACATGTTATGTATCTATGATATGAGTTTCACTCTTTGTCTCTTGATTATGATGTTATGCAAGCATTCCCCTTAACCCCTTTGCCCCTATTCTTACTCTTTATGTCTTTTATATGCTTTCGATACTGATGATGTGCAACGAAAAGTTAAGAGGCTTATTTGGAGTTCCTTTGGGTTCCCCGTTTGTCGTGTCACGTCTAGGCTCTAGGCTTGGGTTGTGACAAACTTACAACTCGTAGTAGGTCTCATAGATCCTCAAATTCAACAAAATCTGCTACTTTTCCCCAAAATTAGGCCAACCTAAAAATAAACACCAAGACATAAAAACCATAAAAAGTCACATTGAAAACACACAAAATCCCTTGTTTTAGGCATTAAATACGTTGTATTTTGACAATACATCAATACCCTCAACATAGAATTGTTGTTTGTTCTCAAGCAACGACTTAATCTAGATAGCTAATGAGCAATACATAGCAATCATACTGTTGGCATATACCTTAATTTCAACTCAGGCACCCATACTAGCATTTCCAAAACATGATCATGTAGCTACTAAGAAAATCACAACACATTGATGCATTTGACAATTCAACTATAACAAGTTAATGAGTATAAACAATCCACAGTCACTGAACAAGTCAAATGCTAACCGTGCAATGCAAATGCCCTCACAGAAAAAAAGTCCCCTTTTTCACTCAATATGCCTTCAAAGTTGTTTAAGGGACTGTGCAAACATACTCACTCTCATAAATAAGATTCATGCATGATGACCAATACCATAAGCTTGCCCATATACTCACAACCCGGACTATTGACTAATTGGATTAGGATTACTTTAGGACTTCATAGGCTTGTAACGTAGGTTCATGGGGCTTCGGTGTGGCATTTTGGGCAATTAGTAAATAAAGGCCAACCTTGAACTACACTTTTCAGCACTTTCACCTTAACAACTTAACCATTCTTAACCTGGTCTCCTTTACTCCTTATTTTCAAACTTTTCGGGTATTTTCTCTTCATTTTTCAGCTTGTGCCTTATTTTCAAACTTGTTTTGCTTTTTTAACTCATGCTAAGACATCTTTTTCTCTTTTTCTCTCACCCGGTACATGACTTTCTATTCTTTCTTTTATCTCTAACTCTTCACCTTATTTTTGTTATTATACCACATCATAGGCCACCCTCAACTTTGGCTTTTTTCCTCCATCAAGGTTCACAATGTTCAAGGATAGACTAGGGTCAATATCAAGGTATTTCACTAGATAAGGTTAGGCTAGCTAGGTATTAAGAAAGAAAAGGCACAAGTAAGGCTCAAACATTTGGAACAAGGGATAAATTCTTTCATTTGGTGGGTCATTTAGGCAAAAGTGGACTAATTAAAAGAATAAGGGTCTAAGATCCCTTCCTAATCCATACAATCTCTAGTCTATCTTAAAGTAACAGGCAAGTTCTGAATCAGTACACAATGCATGAACATAGCAGAATTAGCTCACACGCACATGGCATCGCATACATAGCTAGCATTGACTCACAGATCATGCTTCAAACATCGACTTGCCTTTACTTAGTCAGGACAAACATTGCCAAACTATTCAAACATGCATGATCACAAAATAACTATTAATCAACAAAAATTTTCAAGAGTGCCCATTTTTCAAAAACTTCCATATACCATCAAAACAATGTAAATGCCAAAAGTTTAATCACCATATACCACAAAAATTATCTACAACATCTAAAATGTTCTAGTTCAACATGAAAATAAAAATCCACGAGGAAAAAAACACAGGCAAGAAAACCTCGAGATATCAAAAATTGGGATAGTTATGGACTAAAGGCTATTCAGACTTCATCCTAGTCCATAACTACCTATACCCCCTCGAACAATTTATACTTTGTCCACAATGTACAAAAACAAAAACAAAATAAGCATATGGGTTGAAAAATCAAACATCAAATAGTTCCTAAGCACCGGCCTCTGGCTGTCCATGAGCATCTCTATCCTACGGGGTAGTCTGTGCTACAGCTGTGCTAGATGGCCCAATGTCTTGCAATCTCTCAAGCTCCTGAGCTTTCCTCAGCTCCTCTTCCTCCTTCGATATCTTTAGGACGAACTCAGTGATCTGCTCATCTAGGTCCTCATCGGAGGTTTTCTGCCACTTGTGCCCCTCTTCTACATTAGTCTCCTCCATAGGTCTCTTCCCAAGAGCATGCAATGGATCCTCCTCAAATATGTCAAATAATGGCTCATCTACAAGTGTAGACTCAGATCTGTGATCGGAGCTGCCAATGACGTAATCA
>DF361144.1:42939-54507 GCA_000787875.1 Solanum virginianum | reverse complement strand
AAGACACCTTTGGATCTGCAATTGAAGCCCATTGAGCTTTTCATTTAACTCCTTGGTTTGAGATCTTGTTATGGGCCTCCTTTGAGCTTCTAAAGCTTCATCCTTTTCATCCTTTTCTTTCAATGGAGTAGAGCTTCGTATGATGCTGTCAGGTTTGTACCTTGGTACCAATCACGGGGTTATGCCTTGATAACCGGGTTGAGGGTTAGTACCTCAATCACCTACAGTGGTAAGATGTGACTATCCACCAACTAATCTAGGGGTTCATACCTTGGTAACTAGTTGAGGGGTTAGTTCCTCAATCACCATAGGTGGTACGGTGCGATGATCCACCAACCTACCAAAGGGGTTTGTACCTTGGTAATCTATGGGTTCCATAATGATGGTCTCTTCTTACACATGTATTATGTGATATGTAAGCATGAATTTACTTCAAGCATCTACCATGCATGCCATATGGTTATATGCTCATCTATTCCCAAATTATGCATTTTGACTAAGTTGCCTATGCTTCAAGCATCATTCGAACATGCCATATTGCTATATGCTTATTCATTGCCTATGTTATGCATTTTTCTCATGGTGTTTATCTCTTGTCGCATTGCACCCTACATACTTAGTACATTCAAACGTACTAACACATACTCTATGCCTACATGACGTTACCATGTAGGAATTGGAGCCCCACTTGATCATCCTCCTCCACGTGGCTACTATGACTTCTCTCAAGCTAGTTGGTGAGTCCTCAATTTTGGGGACAATGTCTATGTTCTTATGCTATGTATTACGACTCTTTTTCTTTATTGTATATTTTGACTATAAGGGTGAGCCCAGTTGCTTGTCTTGGCCCCCGCTAAGTTCTATGGTTAGAGGTGTTGTTGGACATGTCATATATAATGCTATGAGCTTGACTCTCTCTTGAATCTTGATGTTTTCATATGAAAGATGTCTCTTAGCCCCAATTATCCCTATTTACTATCTCTTGTTATCATTTTATTGCTTTCGCGACCAAGGATGTGTAATGATGTGCTAAGAGGCTTGCTTAGGGTCCCTTTGGGTTCCCCATGCGCCGTGTCACATCTACGCCCTACGCTTGGGTCGTGAAAAAATTCAACGCTGCATCAGTTGTAATTAGCAGGTATGTGACCCTGGTATGACTTGTAGTGCATACTACGGGTCGTACTAGGCCTCGTTGTCCTCAGATGCATAGCAATTTTAGAAACTGAAACTAGGTATGAGACGCAATTACGACTTGTAGCCTCAACTATGGGTCAGAGATAGGTCTCGTACAAGGTTACAGTTTGAAAAATTTAACATAGGTATAAGTCCATGAGACCTACTACGATTCATAGATGAGACTACAGCCTATAGGTGGGTCTCGTTTTGTAAATATTCAAGGTCCTGAGGTCACTATTATTCCCTACAAGAGACAACTACGACTGGTAGACCCTTCTATAGGTCATAGGAGGCGCTCATAGTAGAGAGTAATAGGTAACTAAGGTACCTATCACTTTGCCACGTGAACATCAAAAGTGAAATTACTACAATCAAACAAGATCGAAGCAAGCCTATTTCATCTATAAGTCAAACACAAGACTACCCAAACCCTCAACAAGCTATTATAGTCAGAAATCTACTTCACCACAAGGTCATACCAATCAACACCTAATAAGGCCCCAATTCAAATTCAATCATTTATGTACTAATGTAACCATCCCTTATTCAAGCAAATAATCCTACAAATGCATGCACAATGATATATGGGCATGGTTCATAAGCACCCAAGATGTTATCAATAAAAAAGGTCAACAATCTCCCCCTAGCCAACCCATTGTTATGAAATCGTGGTTTTACAAATCAAAACACAACTACAAATCAATACAATGTAATTTATCAACAATGCTTAACAGATATGATAATCCAACTAAAACAACAAGGGAAATTTCTTCAATTATGATTAAGCACCATTTTTATGATAAAAAACCCTAGTTAAATTTCAATTTACATCAAACACACAAACACTATGCCAGGGTATACATTTCAATCTCCAAATTCATCCAACGTATTCAAAGCATAGTACAATTTTAAGAGTTAACACAAACCAAGAGACATACCATAGATAATGATGAATTGGAATGAAAAAACCCTAGAATAAAGGCGCCCAAAAACCCTAGTATCGAAAAACTTGCCAGAAATTAGAGTGGATGGCCAAAATATTCTTTGAGAATATTGGAAAAAACGATTAAGGGGAGATTCGGTGATTAGGGAAATAATTTATGGTCAAAAAATGATTTTTACTCTTTAAATTCTTGACCAAGCTGACTTTAAAAATCCTCTGAGTCAGGTCTATGAAACCCCAACTACGGGTCGTAGCCTTGACTACGGCCCATAGGTCTTGGTCTCATAGGTCACTCAACACTTAGAAAAATTTAAGAACCATACCTGGGCACTACGAACCCCATTTACAACTCGTTGTATGGACTACGAATCATAAAGTTGGCTCGTAGTATGAGTGCCAACTTAAAGTCATTATTGTTTCCCTCTACGAGGCATGACTACGAGTTGTAGTGTGCACTACAACTCATAGGCTGGGTCGTAGAGGCCACTTTCAATTCCGTTTTTAGTACGTCCAAAACCTACACTATTTTCTCAAAATACGGCATCATACAAACATACAACCAATTCAATATCTAAAAGAAAAATCAAACCACTACCTGAAAATTCACACAATAAAAATAAACACAAAATAAGCAAAAAATATGAAAAGTACTTGGGTTGCCTCCCAAGAAGTGCCTTATTTAATGTCGTGGCATGACTTAGTATTCTTGAGTACTTAGAATTCCTCAAGCTATGATATTCCTCCTTCACAAGGCTTTTCTTTGGTCAACACGCTCTACTGAATCTGCTTAAGTGGATGGTAACTTAGGTTCTCAACACGCTCTACTGAATCTGCTTAAGTTGCATAGAAATAAGTTCGAATTTATTAGAGAGTTATTGGATTACCGACGAATGTTGGTCAACTTTATAGTTTATCTTAATAATATCAAACTTGACTGCCCACAAGATTTTCTCTTGTGCACCCATTCTCCCTATCAGCTTGGCGAACATGTTCTCAACCTTAGAGCTTCCATCTCGAACGCGTTGGTTATGAGGTAATCTGAACCACGTGTTCATACCACTCTCTCCATCTTGGCTAGATTTTTCACCGAATGTACTCATGTAATAAACTTGTTGCTCATGCATAGGCTTGTATACTTGATGAATAGCAACCAATTTGTTTGTATGTTCGACTTCTGCAAACAGTTTTCTTAAAAATGCCAAGTATTCTCCTCCTAATAGAGCATCAGCCTGACCTTGCTGTTCTGAGTTTAGTGCTCTATAAAAGCTTGCTACCTATAGCTCATTTGAAAGACCATAAGCTTGAGCTCTTCCCAGGCATTCTTTGTATCGCTCCCATGTTGTACTTAGTGAATCACCTAGAATTCGCTGGAATTTGAGGATTCGGTCTTGAGGTTTAAACTTGTTTGGTCTAACATAGAACTTTGCTAGGAAGGATCTTTTTACCTCCATCTCAGTTTGAGCATATATCTTGAGGGAGTTTAGGTCACCAGATAGCAACATCACTTCTAAGGGTCATTGGGAAGGCTTGAAGTACCATGGCATCTATAGTTGGATGTTGTGTTCCCAAAATGTCCCTACACACTTGTGTAAATTTTTGTTGATGATCATGTGGGTCTTTTGATGGTTGACTGTAGAACAACACAGGCCTTTGCAATGATTGGAGTAGATCACTTGTGATAAGGAGTTTCTTTTCAGCCATTCGCTTGACACCTTGTTGGATATTTGTATTGGCTGAAGCAAAAAGAATAACACCATAATGTACTTGTACAACAAGCAAGACTAACAAAAATATTAATAAGAGTAAAATACAAGAGAATTTAGCTATCAACACTTGAATTAACTACCAGTGAAGTGAAGTCAAAACCTCGTCGTATTCCCTGGCGGCTGTGCCATTAATTTTGATCATGCTCAAATAGTACCTCTTACTTGGAGGATAAAGTGATTGTTGTCAAATCTAAAGTCTAACCATAGGTTAGGGTTGAATCCCAAGGGAATATGGGGTTTTGCTGCATTGATTCACCAACAATCATTTCAAGCATCAAATAACTGTATTCTCAATAAAAGGGGGTGTTGTAATGATATGTAGTAAAGTAAAACTATACTAATAAAGCAAAAAGATAATAAAATTGGAGAGCAACTTGGTAAATTGTGCTCCCCATGATTCAAAAACTTAAGCACCCTGGATAATACAACCTAAATTAGGACATTGCATGCAGGATGGTAACTTAAGTTCTTCCAAACCTTAGAAAAGGGTAAAGGTCAAATTTCACTGTGGCATTTGGCTGACTATGACAGTATACCAAACTAACCCACCTATTATCCCACTCAACCTCTCCTTGGCCGGGTTTGGTTGATTAGATAAAAACATATCAATCGCATTCGATCACCCATTTCCTTTTCCTATTTATCACTACCTTGATCAAGATCATGACACTAAGCGGGATTTAATGTTCGCCACCATTAAACATTAAGCACAATGAAGGAAAATAGATAATACATGCAAATACCCAACACAAGAAGTGCAAATAATCTGGGTTATTAAGCTAGCTACTCATGGTTCCCATAACCTTAAGTTGTGGGTGTAGCTACTCATGGCTTGGGCATATAAATCAACAATGAAATAAGGAGACATAGAAGATTTCTTACCCAAGCAACAATGAAGAACAAGGAAACCCTTTTTGCAATTAGAATCACAAGCTTGAATATTGAAATTGACTTAGAAGTGATTCTAAATCTCCAAATTGAGTCGTTGATAATATTCACGCTCCAATAAGAAAGTGGTCGCTGTCAGCAATTAACCTAATAAAAGTTAGGATCGAATCTACAGGGAATACATGGCTTGACTACAAGAATTCATTATCAATCATTTTAAGTATTTATAACTAAAATCTCCAAATGGGGGGGGTTACGATTTGAAAATAAAAATAAAATAAAAACTATGCTACTATACGAGGAAATATTCAACTGCAGGGACAACTTGGGAATTGTGGTCCCCATAGTTTGTTGACTCGATTACCACTGAAGAAACACTCAAATTTAGGGAAAACTTGGGAATTATGCTCCCCATGGTTCGTTGAATCGATTACCCTAAACAACATAACTATAATTAGGAATTTGCATGCAGGATGGTAACTTAGGTTCTTCCAGCCCTCTTGTGAAGGTGAAGGTCAAATTTCACCATGGTGCATGGTCGACAACCATGGTGTACCAACTAACCGTTACCATTATCCCAATCAACCTCCCCTTGGTCAAATTTGGTTGATTAAACGAGAACACATCAATCAAATCCTATCATTTATTTCCTTTTTCCTATTCGTCACTACCTTGGTTAGGATTATGATAGCGGGCATGGTTTGGTGTTGGCCACCACTAAACAATGATCAACATGAAGGGAACTAAACAATACATGCAAAATCCTAATTATAGAAATGCAATTAATCTAGGTCATCTCAAGTCAACTACCCATGGTTTCCACAACCCCAAGTTGTGGGTGCTTAGCTACTCATGGCCAATGTAAAACCAACAAGAATGCAAATAAAATACATAGTTCAGAATTTTACCCAAAGCAATGAAGAACAATACCACCACAAGTTGCCAACCACAAGATTTGATAGATGGAGAATGAATACAATGCAAGATTTGCAATTCCCAAAGTGGGTTTTCCGATAGAAAATGAGAATCTACCCTAAAACACTAAAATATTCTAGAGAGAATACATTTTTATCAAGTATGGAAAAGTCTCCTCAAATAAACCCTAACATAAAGTATATATAGTATTTACAAACTTAACCTACACAGAAAAGACAGGTGGCAGCAGGTACGTCTCGTAGTTACGACTCATAGGGTGACTTAGAGTCTTAATCAAGGTCTCGTATCAGGCACTTGACATTTTGGACTTGACTATTATGACCCACTTGTATGAGTCATTGCTTGAGCTATGACTCGTATGCTCTTCTTGTAGTCAAGGCCTTCAGGTTTTGGTCCAAAAGTTTGGTTCTCTGTTTCTTGCTACGAGTCCACCTATAGGAATCGTAATGAGACCTACGACTCATAGTCTTTGTAAGGTTGACCTCCACTTAGCAAGTTTCTAATTTTTCTCTCTATTTTTGGTTACGAAATCATCCTACGACTCGTACGTGAGCTCGTATGTCCTGCACTTCAGCAAAATCTGCAATTTTGTCCCAAAGTTATGTCAATCTATCTTTTCTACAATTACAACATAAAAACACATAAAAACCATAAAAAGTCACATTAAGAACTCACAAAATCCATTGTTTTTGGCATCAAATGTGCTGTATTTGGACAGTACATCAGTCTCCAAAGTAAAATCCTAATTTTCCACTCTATAACCCTACAATATTCTAAGAACTCTGAGCTTCTCTCTCTAAAAACTATAGAAGATACTTTTAAAATACTAACATATACTATTTATACTATTTACAAAAAAAGTCCTTAAAATAATTAGAAAATTCTGGTCGATAGCTGCTATGGCTCGTAGCTACGGCTCGTAGGGTGACCTACAAGCTGTAATCGGACTTTCATTGTCAGCACTTGGCATTTTGGACTTGGCTGTTATAGTTCACACCTATGAGTCGTAGTCTGGTCTACGACTATTAATACCCTCTCGTTGTCCATGCTTACAGTTCTTGGTCTAATTTTCATCAATATTGTTAATCGCTACGAGGCCCCTTTCTACGAGTCATTGTGAGGACTATGACTCATACCTTGAGCTTATAAGGCTAAACTTCAAATTTTCAGATTTTGGTTTTGGAAATTCTTAATCGCTATGATCATTCCTTACAACTCGTAGCTTATGCTATGACTCGTAGTGGGTCTCGTAGATCCTCAAATTCAACAAAATCTGCTGCTTTTTCCCACAATCAGGCCAACCGGTATTTTTTGCAAAAATAAACACAAAACACATAAAAACCATAAAAAGTCGCACTGGGAACACATAAAATCCCTTGTTTTAGGCATCAAATGTGCTATATTTTGACAATACTCCACCTACCAATGCTGTTACTTTTCATCTCATTCTCCCTACCTACTATCAAGCTTTTCTGGGTGCTTTATTCTCATTTTTCAGCTTTTGCCTGGTATTTGTACATCATTTTTCATTTTCAGCTCATTACTAAGTGACTTCTTGCACCTCATACACATCTTTTCCTCTTTTTCCATGTATCACTAGTTTTTTCCCTCATTTTATGTTTATCGTTGCTGAAACGCCCTAAAAACATGCTTCAAAAATGCAATAATTATAATTTTTATGTATCTCAAAATTTGTGCATGATATAAAAAATTTGACTTCATATTCTTGATCAGGGGGTGAAATTGAGTGGAGATGGGTATAACCCTAATTTTTGAGGACCGTAGAGAAAAATAATTTTTACAAAAATTCAATTTTCAGTAGCCATCCACACCCTGGCCGCGACGCGCCAGGGGTGCAGATCAGTGTTGAAGTACCCTTCGCAATGGGTCCACGTCGCGCCAGTGACGCAGACCAGTATAGTTTTTCCCTAACATTCTATTTTCACCCAAGGGCCTTGGGGTCATAGCCTTATGCCCACTTATGCATGAAAACACTTATACTTAGCCATTTTTCAACTCTATATCACTCAAGACCCTCTCAAAACCCTCTCCAAGACTTAAACAAATATTTCATTCAAATTCAAGTATCTCAAGCTTAATTTCGGATCTCAAGAACTTCATTCAAGCTTCAAGTCTCCTTCAAGTCTACATCATGAAAACCCAAGTTTAAGGTATGTGGGTTTTATCCATTGGGTCCTTTCACCCATGGATCCCAATCTCCATTTTTATGAAAATTGCATATTTTCAAGTTGTATCTTCTATGGGTATCTTTTATTATTGATTACGATTATAAATTATGTTGGGATTTTATGAAATGTTGATCCATTATGCATGACTATCTATTTCAAGATTATACCATGATTTGATTATATCTATTGAAATTATGCATGTTTTGAGCTATGAAACTATGATCTATTGTGAGATTTGATGATGGATTTCAAGCTACCCTATATGAGGGTTTTACAATATGTTGGTGGGTTGATTTTGAATCATTTTATTCACCCTATTTCACTCTTAAATTGTATGATTTTGAACTCATATCATGAACCCACCATGTGTTTGATAAAATTCCTTTTCAAGGATTCTTAAAGTTATTGATGATCTGTTGCATGATTTATGAGTCAAATGACTTCATGATGATTTTGGGCTTTCATAAATGTATTGAATTAATGAAAATGTCTATGATGTTCCAAATATCAGATTAAGACTTTTTTCAAAGATCTTACCTCTTGTGGGCCTTTAATGTTAATGCATGGGTAATGTTTGATGATGATCTATTCTTATGTTTTAAAGTTAGGCTAATAGAGGTCAAAAATATTTTAGAGCTACTCATGTCATGTTTCCATGTTTCTTACAAATTGTTAAAGTGTGATTATTTCTATTATTCTATGGGATTAGGCTTAGCACTGATGGATTGAGGGGATGCTCTTTTTCCTCAAACTATATGCCAACATAGGAGTATACTTTACACTTGCTTTACTAGTGGATCCATTTAGTACACTTCTTAATGAAATCCACCCCGAAATGGGATGGGTTCCCGTAAAGAGGGTTACTCTTCAAAATGGGACAGGCTCCCTTAAGGTGAAGTATGGTTTACCTTGGCAAGTAGGCCATCTCTTTATCGATGAGGGGTAATCATGGGGATTCCAAGTTATAGCTTGCTTGGTCTTATTCTTTATCAGTTGAGGTCTCTTCTACATATGTATCATACTCTGTACAAGTTGTATGATTTATAAATATGTTGTAGTTCATGCATTGATCATGCATGCCTACATGATATCACCATGTAGGGACCAGAGCTCCTCTTGATCATCCTCCATATGGCTTGTGAGACTATTCGAAGATAAGCTTGGTGAGTCCTCAAGTTCGGGGACACTATCTACTTCTCTTGCTATTTCTAAGATTTCTTTATTTTAAACATTTGACATTATGAGGGTGAGCCCTGAAAGTGTCTTAGCCCCTACTCCATTCAGAGTTTAGAGGTTTTGTTGGAACATTATGATGTCTTTATGCTATAAGCTTGACTCTTATGCTTTGTTTATACTCAAAGACTTCCCTTAGTCCCATTTTCCCTTATTTATATCTTTTGTTATTGTTATTTTATTTCCGCGACCAAGGATGTATGATTGATATGCTAAGAGTCTTGTTTAGGGTTCCTTCGGGTTCTCCATTCACCATGTCACTTCTAGGCCCTAGGCTTGAGTCATGACAGTTGCACCAATCACCCTCAACTTAGGCTTTTGGTCTAAGTCAAGGTGTATAATATCCAACCTAGGAACCAGGGCCACTTTTTGTAGCCACCCTCAACTTAGGTTTTTTGCCTCAGTTAAGGGGCAAACCTTTTCAAGGAAGGACCAGGGCCAATTTCAGGATTTTACATCTAATAAGGCTAGGTTACTTAGGTTTTTACAAAGAAAAGGTACATGTAAGTCTCAAACATTAGGATCTAGGGATATTTTACACATTTGGTTGGTTATTTAGGCTAAGTGGACTATTATGTACAACGGCCGAAGATCCTTTCCTAACCAACTAACCTACAGTCTAAATCGAAGTAACAATGAAAATTCTGAATTGAAACACAACATGAATTTAGCAAAGTAAGCTCGCACTCACATGACACTGATTACACTATCAACATGGACTCTTAGATAATGAACTTTATCTCAGTTTTATCATCACTTATCAGAACAAGCATTGTCAACACAATAAAACATGCATGGTTGCTATCTAGACTAACTAACAAAAATTTGGTGAGTATTATTTTTCACTTACAAAAAAGCACAAAAATACATATATACCACAAATATTAGTATTATATGCTACCAGTACTGCCTACACATCCTAAACATACTGGTTCAACAGAAATTAAATATCCATAGGGAAAAAGAACACAGGCAAGAAAACCCCTAGGATTCAAAATTTTGGATAGTTATAGGCCAAGGCTACTTATACTGAGGCCTATAACTACCCACACCCCATTGGAAAATAGGTGCATTGTCCTCAATGCACACCAAAAATGCAAAATAAAGTATTGGGGTAAAAAAGACATACCTGGGCGCCTAAGTGCCAGTCTCTACCTTGAGTTACCTCCCAAGCAGCACCTGATTTACTTTCGCGGCACAACATAGACAACTTGAGTACTCAAATTTCATCAAGTGCCCATGCTTCCACTATTTTTATTTCCTCCACATTGCTAAGTAGCAACTTGACTCTTTGGCCATTCACTTTGAATGTCCCACCATTTCTTTTATCCAACTCGGTGGACCCATGATCGAAGACATGTGCTACCCTGAAGGGTCCCAACCATCTGGACTTATGTTTCCCATGGAACAACTTTAACTTGTAGTTATATAGTAGCATTACATCCCATGATGTGAATTGGCGATTTTCTATGCAATGATCATGTTGCAGCTTCATCCTTTATTTGTATGGCTGAGATCTCATATGCCCTTAAATGAAATTCATCAAGCTCATTCAGTATGCTCAGCCTAGAATTTGCCACATTATTCCAGTCTAGATTCAAATTCTTCAGCACCCACATCGCCTTATGCTCAAGATCCACCAGCAAATGACAAGCTTTCCCAAAGACAAGGTGGTAGGGAGACATACCTATAAGGGTCTTGAATGTTGTTCGGTATGCCCACAATACATTATCAAGCTTTCGCAACCAATTTGTTTGGTATGCATTCACAGTCTTGGATAGAATCTATTTAATTTCCCTATTAGACACCTCCACTTGCCCTCTTGTCTCAGGATGGTAAGGGGTCACACCCGATGCTTTACCCTACATTTTTCAAGTAGGGCCTTGAATAATCTGTTGCAAAAGTACAAACCTCTATTGCTAATGATTGATCGAGGGGTGCCAAACCTTGAGAAGATGTTCCTTTTAGAAACTTTGTAACACTTTTGCCTTTAGTATTGGCGGGAGAAATTGCCTCCACTCATGTTGATACATAGTCCTCAGTAACCAAGATATATTTGTTTCCATATAAATTGGCGAAGGGACCCATGGAGCCTATTCCCGATGCATCAAATAATTCAATCACCATAGTAGGGTTTAGAGGGAGCTCATGCTTATGGGAAACACCATCTTCTCTTTGAAATCTATCACATACTTTGGCATATTAGTGAGCATCTTGGTGGATGGTTGGCCAATAGTATCCATACTGCAAGATCTTATGTGCTATTCGGACTCCACTATGATGCCCACCTACCAGAGAGGAGTGACATGCCTCGAGGATACTCATCATCTCGACCTTTGGAATACAACAATGAATAACCTCATATGTGAATACATGAAACAAGTATGGATCATCCCAAAGAAAATTTCTGACATCAGACATGAACTTGCGAGCTGGT
>DF361144.1:29352-42888 GCA_000787875.1 Solanum virginianum | reverse complement strand
CAGACATGAACTTGCGAGCTGGTGGGTGTTTAGGTCAGGTTGCACAATATAACTAACCAAATATTCTGCATAGTCTACAAACTATGGTATCGAATCATGGGATGCTGCCAACACTCTCTCATCTGGGATTGAGTTGTTGATCTCCAATCCATCATCAAACTTTGCCATGGCTCCATCTTCTAACCTAGAAAGGTGATCTATAACCAAATTTTCGATCCCTATTCTGTCAATGACATCAAAATCAAATTCTTGAAGGAGGAGTATCCATCGAATCAACCTTGGTTTTGGATCCTTCTTCACCATCAAGTACTTCAGTGTTGAGTGATCCATGTGCACCACAACATTAGTCCCCAACAAGTATGATCTGAATTTCTCGAATGTAAAGACCACCATAAGTAGCTTTTGTTCAGTGACAGTGTAATTCTTTTGTGCTGCATTTAGGGCTTTGTTAGCATAGTATATAGGATGCAATATCTTCTCTTGGCACTTTCCCAATACTACACCAAGCAGGACCCTGCTTGCATCACATATGATTTCAAAGGGCTTCAACCAGTCTAGAGCTATAATGATAGGAGCCAAGATCAATTTCTGCTTCAATCCTTCAAAGGATTTCAGGCATGAATCACCAAATGAAAACTTGGTATCCTTCTCAAATAGCTTTCATAATTGATGTGTAATTTTAGAGAAGTCCTTTATGAAGTGTCTATAGAACCCTGCATGCCCTAGGAAGCTCCTCACACCCTTCATAGAGATAGGTGGAGAAAGCTTCTCAATTACCTCCACTTTGGCTCTGTCAACCTTGATTCCCTTGATGGAGATCCTATACCCCAACACAATTCCCTCCTTCACTATGAAGTGATACTTTTCCTAATTCAGCACCAAATACATTACTCAGACCTTCTAAGTATTGTGTGTAACTATTTCAAGCAATCCTCGAATAAGTCACCAACCACACTAAAATCATCCATAAAAACCTCAATAGTGTCCTCCACTATGTCTGAAAAGATGGACATCATGCATCTTTGAAATGTTGCTAGTGCGTTCCATAACCCAAATGGCATCCTCTTGAATATGAAGGTGCCATAGGGGCATATGAACATTGTATTTTCCTGATCCTCCGAAGCAATAGTGATTTGGTTGTAGCTTGAATAACCATCCAGAAAGCAGTACCAACTCTTTCCAGGCAATCAATCTAGCATTTGGTTCATGAATGGCATAAGGAAGTAGTCCTTTTCTTTTGATGCATCGAGCTTTCTGTAGTCCATGTGCACACTCCACCCAATACTAGCTGCATGGGAATCAACTTGTTACTAGCATTTGGTACCACAGTGATACCTCCCTTCATTGAATACATTGAACCGGGCTTACCCATTCAGAGTTGGCGATTGAATAAATCACCCCTGTGTCTAACCACTTGATGATTTTCTTGCGCATGACCTCTTGGATAGGGGGTTGAGATGCCTTTGGTTCTTCATACTCGGCTTGAATCTTTGACAATTCAAAATTTTATGAGTATATACCATAGAGGGTTACCAATGATATCTGCAATCGTCCATCCAATAGCCTTTTTGAACTATTTAAGTACCGTTACAAGAGCATTTACCTAGTCTTCATTCAAGTCTGCAATGACTATGAATGGCAAGGTATTATTAGCACCCAACAATGAATATTTTAGATGGGATGGAAGAGCCTTCAACTCTAGCACCGGTGGCTCCTCCATGGATTGTTTGGTAGGTGACAATTCTCGATTCTATAAGTCCAACTCCAACTTGGTTTGACACATAGGAGCACAAGATACCCCTAATGCCTTCACTTTCTCCTCATATTCTGGGATACCATCACACTCGAGATTTATCAACACTGCTTAAAGAGGGTCGATACCCAATCTTTCTTCAAGTGGCATCTCTGGCTTTGCATCATCAACACTCTCAATAATAGAGACTATCCTAAAATCATCCTCTTTCTTTGCATGTTGGCAGACATTGAACACGACCTCATCTACTTTGTCACGACCCAAGCCTAGGGCCTAGATGTGACACGGTGAATGGGAAGCCCGAAGTGAACCAAACAACCTCTTAGCATATCGTTTGCACATCATTGATTACGGAATACAAAACAAAAAATCAATAAATAATTCTAGGGGAATAAGGGCTTATGACTCATGCTACGGGGGTAGATAGGGGAAAGAGATTTGCATGAATCACATAACAAACAAGTACTAAGGGTTGGCTAAGTAGGACTCAAGCTATGGGGAAACAGGGACTTAAGACTTTCATCACTTTCCATCACTATCAATAGCGCCAAATAGTATCACATAAGGTATAGGGTCTAAGGGATAAGTTTCAATGAAATCTCAACATCAAATTATAGGTACATAATGCAGTATCCAACAAAACCTCTAAGCATGAATAGGACAGGGGCCAAGACATGTTCAAGGATCACCCTCAAACTAGGAAGTAAAGTGGAATAAAGTCTCAACATAAGTAAGATAGAACCTGGATATTGTCTCGAAACTAGAGGACTCACCAACTCTCTTCTTTCAATGATCCAAAGCTAACCACGTGGAGGATATCGATGAGCGTTGACCCCTGCATGGTTAAACCATGCAGGCATAGAAGTATACATCAGCACTTGAAATGTACTGGTATATAGGTATGTAATGCATGACATAGAAATAAATAATGAAATGATCTATACTAAGTCTTGTGATAAAATGATACATTTACAAAGGCATTAGTAAGTCGTAATCAAGCTAACATAAAGGACAGCGTTAGAAAGAACATAGTAGGATGCATAGATGAACATAATCGAGGATAAGCAAATTATATAAACTTGGAATATACATATGGGTGATCATTTAGACATTCTACCCTCACCATAGAACATGGCATAATGCACATGAGAAATAAAGAGCTTACTCTTACTTGAATACGTGATAGGTCACATAAACTCAAATTAGTGAGAAATAAATGATGTCATACATTATTAAAGTATTAATATTCTTGGGTGAATAATACATCACTTTACATAAAAGACTATTTTATTATGCAAGGAACATTGGTAATCATAATGGAGACCATCTTACACGTTTGTAGACGTCATAATGTACACTTTTAGACATAGTATAAAAGAACCATTTAATTTATCATAAAAGGACCTCTTGGGAACATGAGGAGAACTTGAACATATGTGATAGAATCATTTGGGTTCTTAAAACAATGAGTTATATGAATTCAAAACACCATCAATAGTAGTAAGCATATTTTGACATAACAATAAGGAGCTATCATAATCATCATAAGAGAATATCTTGGGGTCATGAGGGAGACATGAGCATATATATGAAAACCATAGTGACTTATGCCATAAAGCTTTGTGGAGTTCATAAAAGATAGTGAGAGAGACCATAATCGACATAAACCTTGTGAGCTAATCCATGAAGTCTTGATGTTTCCCCGACACTGGAAGAAAGGGGGAAGTCACATGCCAAGGTGAAACTCTTAGTGCCTAAGCTGATCCACTAAGCCTCATGTGAACTGGGTACTCGCCTATAGTTCTTGGACTTGGGTACTCGCCTCAAGCACGGACCTGAGTACTCACCTCAAGCTCTCATATTTAGGGTACTCCCTTTTAGGGATTGGGTAATTGCCTCTAACCTCTTTACCTACAGTGGCACATAGTTTTAGGACTTAGGTAATCACCTCTAGTCCACTTGGTGCTAGGTAGTCTCTCACAAGAGTAGGAAAATCATATGTCATAGTATCATATCATAAAATCATTCCAAGTCATGTGAGAGGGCTACTTTTCCAATCCCTAATCCATTGGTATCATAAAGTCAAAACCATAAGATAGCTCCTTAACCATTCCTTAGATCGGAGATCCTCCACCATAATACATTTATTCATTAAATAGTTGGGAGATCCTCTACCATCAATATTCATTCATAAGAAATTTTTCATAAGTTAATAATAAACATAAAATGTCTCATAAGCCTTCATTTCTCATTATTTAGACATCATATTTCAATTCATATAGTGAATATCATCAATTTAAATCATTCTTAAATAACCCATCATAATCGTGCATATCATCTTTCAAAAACATGGTCATGGAAACATGAAATTCATCTCATACAATTCTCAACTTCATACTATCTCATGGTATCACAACATTTATATCTTCGAATATCATAAACTAGCTCATCAAACCATCACATCATAATATCAAATAAAGGGCTACATATTATTCATAATATTTATAACATTCTCATGAACTCATAGCATGCTTAATTTCCCCTTCAATATTAACAACATTCATAAACCACGTGTCTTTCCATAAAGCCTTCATCACATAAGAGATTTTCCATCTAACTTAGTCCAAACATTTTAAATATATGTATTTAAACTTAAAATCATAGAATTCAAGAGCAAGGAATATGAGAGGGGTAACTTAAAGTTATTTAAGAAGTCATTAACACAACCCAACAACATACTTGAAAACCCCCAATTTAGGTATCATGAAAATCATTCAAAATTTCATAATATTTTCAAGTCTTTCAAGATGTCATAACTTACAAAGTTTTAATGTAATAAGCATACCATAATCTCAATCATTAGTAGGAGCCCGTGCATCAATAAATCAAGAATTAATAAATTTCTAATATTTTTACGTGTAATAGAGTGATAATAGAAAATACCTATAAAGAATTAGTCATTAGAATCAACAAATTTGATAAAATTAGTTTTGGGCCTCCATGGGTGAAAGGACCTATGGATGAAGACCCACATACTTTAATCTTAGAGTTTTCTTGAAGAAGAACTTGAGAAAAACTTGAGGGTTGAATTGGGTTCTTGAAATCCAAACTTTCTTGAGATTCTTAAATTTTAATAGGATAGTTGATGATATTTTGGAAAGGGATTTGAGAGCTTTTGGTGTGAAAAATGGATAAGGAATGAGGGTTTTCCATCTATATAGGCAATTGGGTTATTACCCAATTGTCCCCAAGTGAAAAGGAACGATTTTACAGACTTTCTGAACTAGGTCATGATAGGATCGCATCGCGGGCTGGTCGCACACAGCTATTGGTTCGTGGAATTTCATCGAAAAATTAGTTTTTTGGTACATGAAAAATATACCTTGTAGGTAACCATTATCTCACACAATTTTTCTCTTTGAACAAGAATATGAAATTGGATTCACAAAATTCTTCACGGATTTTGAGATATTCAAAAATTGCATCATAGGCTCTTTTTGAGCTACGTTGAGGGGTGTTATATGCTTTAAATATAAACTTGAGTTTACCCCTCTCCAAGTCCACCAAAGAGCATCCAGTGGCTAAGAAGGGCCTTCCCAAGATGATAGGAACTTTGAAATCAACCTTGTAGTCCAGGATTACAAATTCTACAGGGAATATGAATTTATCCACTTTAACAAGTACATCATACGGTATCTCCATAGGCTTCTTCACCGTGTGGTTAGCCATCAACAATCATATGCTCATCAGAGAAGGGGCTCCTAGTCCTAACTTCTTGAAGTTTGTAAGGGGCATTAGATTTATGCTGGCACTGAGATCACACAATGCCTTTACGAAATCCACATCTCCAATAGTGCAGAGTATGATAAAACACCAAGATCTTCTCATTTTTTCACCAAGGACCTTATGGTAATTGCACTATAATGCTAAAGCTCTTGGGAAGGATCCTGAATCATAGTGTGCTTCTTTGTAACCAGGTCCTTCATAAACTTTGCATACCCTGGAATCTTCTCCAACACCTCAATAAGAGGGATGTTGATGGAGAGTTATTTCAGCATGGAGAGGAAGTGCTTGAACTTGCACTCATCCTCCTTCTTTTTGATTCTTTGAAGAAAATGATGAGGAGTCTAGGAATGGGCTTCAGATTCTGCGGCACCTCTACAGCATCATTCGCCCCATCCTTGACATGATCATTTTCGGTCTCCATATCCTTGATCTCAATGTATCCTCTCAAATATCATCATTATGTACTAGTATGGGAGGATTAATCGTACTCTTGCCACCAGGAGTAGTTACTGCCACGCACTGCCACTTATTCTTTGGATTCTGAACTGTGTTGCTAGGTAGTGTACCTCTCTGACACTGATTGAGTTGAGTTGACACTTGACCAAGCTATTGCTCATGTTTGTTTGATAGTAATAGAATGAGTGTTGGGCATGTCAGATTTCATCCCTCTCAGAGTCTCATCCTGTGTCTCAACTTTCTTCAACAGGCGATCAAACGTCTCCTCAACTCAGGAATTTCTAACTCCGGTATCACAGTTGTGTGGTGGCACATATTGACCATTTTTGTAGCTATCTCTATGGTCCTAATCTACTTCTCTGTCTTGGCCTCGATTCCTATCATAGTAACCTCCACAGTTGTCTTTGAAAGCACCATCTCGATTATAGTTGTGATCTTGATTTCCTTGACCTTTGTGCCAATAATCCTAGTTGGACCCTTGGGTGTTGGTCTGGAAACCCACCATCTGATCATCAATGAAGCAAGAGTCCTTCTTATAGTAGAGATAAATATACATGGAGGTGCTCACAAAGGCTGATAAACAACTGCATTAACTTGTTCTTGATTCTATCTCATCATCACCTCCATACCGGTACGAATCCAGGCAAGCTCTTGCATTATCTCCTCACTTAATTTAGCTTGCTCTAGACTAATACTGATAGAGTATAAACTTTTGGTAGATGGCCTGTCTTGTTGCCCCCATGCATGATTTGTCTTGACCACCCTTTCCATCCTCTCAGCAATCCTTGAAAATGGTTGATCTAAGAATATGCCCCCATGATGGTATCAACACAGGCTTGACTATTCTCATCTACGGTATGGTAGAAGACCTCCACCAAAGCATCATCAACAATTTTGTGGTATAGGACACTCCTCAAGCACTTTGTGAATAACTCCTATGTAGTACTGATCGAGTCACCAAGAAGTTGCTCAAAGTTATTGATTTGATCTTTCAACTTGAGCTTCTTCAATCTCAGGAAGTACCTCTCTAAAAAGGCCTTCTGCAACTCAGCCCAGCTGGTGATCAAACTTTGCAGGAGCTCGGATGGCCATAGAGTTGCATTGTTTGTCAAGATAATAGGAAAAAACGAAGACCCACAACATCTATGGACAGATTTTGTGTTCCCATCATACTCTTTCAAACAAATGTGATGACTATGCAGATCCTTGGATGGTAGGCTCGTGAACAACCCACAGTCTTTTAGCATCTGAAGCAACCCACTCAAAACTACGAACTTTGTGTTAGTCGATAGTGGCAGTAACACAATGCCTCCAGTAACCTTCATAGCCATAGGGTTCAGCCAACACTGTTCCATTGATAAGCTTTAGCATTGAAGTCCTATGGTTGTGGAGCAATGTCCTCAAGAGGAGGTGGGTTGTCATTATTAGCATTCTCATTCTCATTCTGGTTCAGAGATGCATTTGCTGCATTATTTGTATTATCTTGGCTTATCCTTCTAAGTCTTCTCTAGATCTCTGGGTTAAACAGAGTAAAGGGAATGCCTAGACTTCGCGCATTGAGCATACACTACACCTTTACCCTAAAAGAAAATAAAGATAACAAAAAAATGTAAAATGAGAGAAATAAGGATTAATTCCCAAACTACTTGAATTAGACAAGTCCAGCCATATTCCTCAGCAGCAGCGCCAAAATCTTGATATCGCCCAAGCTACACCTCCTCTTTGAGGCTAAAGCGGTCATTGTCAAGATATATAACCTAACCAAGTTTAGGGTCGAACCCATAGGGAATATGGTAGACTTAAAAAAATTCAATGTAATTTGGGTTGATTAACCAACTTATCTCCCCAAAAAAAGGGGGGGTTTATAATAACTGTGAAAAGTAATTCTAAACTAAAAAAAAGTGTTAAACCAGTATGAAGAGGAACTAGAATATTGTGTTTCCCATGATTCCCTAACTCAGTATTACTAGATAATCGAATTCATTTCCAATATGTGGCATATAGAACGGTAAGTTAAGTTCACCAAACCTTTTGGCTTAGGCGAGAAGCAAATTTCACTACATGATTTGGTCCATCCCCGCAGTGTGACAGTACTAACCTTTACCTATTATTCAAGTAAAATCTCCCCTTCACCTAGTTCAATTGATTAAAATAAGAAACGTTAATTGAATCCTGTTAAATAATCTCTTTTCCTATTCATTACTACCTTGGTCCAGCCAGTAATACTAGGCGGGTTCTAATATTGTCCATCATTAGGAAGCATTCAATATGAAGAGAATTAATTAATACATGTATGCACACTTTTCAAGAATTATGAATTATCTGATTTTACCTTGTTAGTTCTTCCTGGTTTCCATAACTCTAGTTGTGAATTTAGCTACTCATGATCAGTGTAAATTCAAGACTTATGAATTTGAATAAGATCATTGAGCACTTACAAAAGAGAATTAAGCACATGAAATTCAAACTCTTCAATGAGAATCACAAGATTGAAATTGAAAGATGAAATAAAGTCTTACAAGTGTTTCTCAAGCTCTATCACATTCCTCCACTTGTTCTCTTACTTGTTGTCTACTCTTCCCTTTGAAAAATAACCTAGAAACCCTATTTATAGTGTTTAAAATATAAAACAAAAGCAAAATAGGATAACTGGGTTGACAGACTCTACGGCAGGTTCTACGAGCTGTATAATATTTTACGGCCTATAAATAGGCTCTCATGGATTGCTTCTTCAAAACTTCGGTTGACCTCCACGACACCTCTCTACAGCCTATAAGAGGTTTCATCTGATGTCTTTTCAGCAACTTCCCACTTTCTGATACTCAGGGCATGACACCAAGTCTACCACTCATAAAATCTTCTATGGCTCATCTACATGTTCGTAGACTCAACTTCAAAAGATCACTCTTCACTAGAATTTCATGTGAAACCATCTTTACGACCAGTAAAAGTATCTATGGCCCATAAAGGGTCTTGTGGAACCTCTGCTTTAGGAAAATTTGCACACTTAGCCAAAAAATTATGCCAACCCTGTAATCCTAAAAACAAAATATAAAAACACATCAAACCTACTAACATCGCATTGAGAACACATAAAATTCTAAGTTTTAAGCATCAAAAGTGTTGTATTTTGATAGCACATCAATAACATCCCCATAACTTGAGTCCTAAAGTTTCATTTTCCCTTAAATTAAGTGATTGTTAATTAAATTATGATTTCGTAACCAATCATGTGCCATGTATACTTAAGAGGCTTGTTTAGGGTCCCTTTAGGTTCCCCATTCGTCAGGTTACACCTACGCCTAGGCTTGGATTGTGACAAAGAGGATAATCACCCGTCACTGCATGATGAGATAATATAGGTAAAAGTATTCCTTAGTAGAATGGGAGGTGCCAAGTATGTGAGCATGCAACACAATGATAGTATTTTAATGCAATCACCCTGAGTCGACATAGCGGGTACGACATTCTTCACTTACCAAATTGGAAACACCCATCAAAAATTTATTCATTGTAGACCTTATTCGGCAACCAAGTGTGGAGAATATTTTGAGAGTTGGTTGAACTTGAGGGCATACTCTCTCACTTATAGATCCTTATTTCAAATTCATGAACTCCACCAATTTAGCTTCTCTAAGATCAAGAGAAAAGAACCAGTTGTTCCCCTTTTCCTCCTTCTATTGAGTATACCAAATTTGAGCCACCCCCTTGAGTTGGTAAGCCGCCAACTCCGCCTTTTCTTTCGACCTCACACCCATAATGGACAACACCATGTATACTTTATCGATAAACTCTTGAGGGTCCTCATCTACCTTAGACCCCTTGAAGTCTGGTGGGTTCATCCTCATAAAGTCTCTCACCCGAGATGCCAGAGTAGGAGAATGAGGGGCTTAGGACCCTTGGTTGGCTTGATTAGCCACAACTTGGGCTAGCAAAGTGAGACCATCCCAGAGCACACTATGAGCCGGTTGTTCCTCGAGTGTGCGAGCTCTTCTTTCTTTTGTGTTAGGCATGATCTAGCATAGCAATGAACAATTGTTAGGGGGTAAAACTTACCTTAACTTCTATAGCACGACATAGAGTAAGAAGAAGGGAAACATTTCTTAAATCATCTCATAGCCTTCTACTCATAGTTGTAGTGCACAACACAACCATGAATAAGAGTCTAATCAACATTGTGTGTTGGATGCCGAGGACCATTAATAACCTAGTGTTTCGATTCCAAGTTTGTCACAACCAAAGGCTAGGGCCTAGAAGTGACACAGTGCATGGGAATCCAAAGGGATCCCAAGAAAGCCTATTAACATATCATTACACATCCTTGGTCGCGGAAGCAATAAAATACAATAAGAGATATTAAATAGGGATAAATGGTGCTAAGGGTCAACTTTCATATCATAAACATCAAGATACAAGAGAGATTCAAAACTCATAGCATTTTATATAACATGTCCAACAACAACTCTAACCATAGAACTTAGTGAGGGCCAAGACAAGTAACCGGGCTCACCCTCATAGTCAAGTACACAATAAAAAGAAAAGAGAGTCTTTATACATAGCAAAGGATCAAAGTCAATGTCCCCGAAGTTGAGGACTCACCACTTGCTTTGTAGAAAATTGGACTAGCCACGTGGAGGAGGAGGGTGATCAAGTGGGGCTCCGGTTCCTACATGGTGATATCATGTAGGCAAAAGTATGCTTTAGTAAGTTTGAATGTACTAAGCATGTAGGATGCAATGCAACAATAGATAGGCAACATAGTCAAAATGCATAATTAGGCAATAGATGAAAAAAAATATAACAATATTGCATGCATGAATGATACTTAAAGTGAAGCATTCTTATAAAAAACATATTACAAGTGAGGAAGGTGACTATCATCATAAACCAATGTTAGGGGTTGGTACCCATCAATCTTGTTGGGGGTTTGTACCCATCAACCTTGTTGGGAGGTTTGTACTCTATCAACCTTGTTGGGGGGTTTGTACTCCATCAACCTCATGAACCGCCCGATCTAGGCGATTGAGGTATAACCCATCAACATGGTAGTTCGGGCCTACCAACCCCCAAGTTAGGCGATTGAGGTATATACCTCTCAACATGGTAGATCGGGTCTACTACCTCCCGAATTAGGTAATTGGTCAACTTTCAACATAATAGATACTATTAATGAAATCAACACACACACACACACAAACACACACACACACATATATATATATCCTCCTTTCATCATCGTAGAGTCATTCATAACATAGGTCATGCATTGGTCCATCAAGAGTTTAAGAATCCAAAATCAAACATTTTATCAAACACTTGATAGGTGTGTATTGCTAGTCTAAAATCATGTAATTCAAGAGTGAAATCATGAAAGAAATCTTGAAGTAAATCATCAGACCAATACTTGGTAACATCATCATACAACATACATCAAGACCCTTCATCAAATCCCAAGATAGATCTAAGATTCATAGCTCAAAACTTGCTAAAACAATCACACTTTTAAAAAATCCAAACATAGTTCATAGTCAAATTCATAATAGAAAATCCATATGTAAAATTAACTTAGAAACATGTATTATAGGTAAAAAGGAAGATTGTGCACCATAGGTGAAAGGACCAAATGGTTGAAACCCACATACCTTGACTTTGGAGAATTCTTGATGAAGATTGGAAATCGAGACTTGAAGCTTGAATCAAAAGCTTAAGATCCATATGAGTTTTGGTACTTGAATTTTGGGGTGAAATATTTGTATAAGTGTTTGAGTAAGTATTGGGGAATATCTTGTATGATATGAAAGTGAAATATGGCTAACTATAGATATTTTTATGTGTAGGAACACTTAGGCCCAAGACCAAAAAGCCTTGGACCAAAGTCAAAACTGACAATATTTTTACACTGTGGTGCGCCCTTGGCGCGTCGCGCTAGGGGCGTGAATAGCTTTCTGGAAATTGATTTTTGTGAAAATGAAATTGCGATTCGTTTGCTCTAAAATCAGGATTAGACCTATTTTCCACTCAATTTGACCCCGTGATCAAGAATATGAAGTTGAATTTCATGTATGGTGTAACGACCCCAAAAAGTGCCCAAAATGTGCCTCAAAAGTGCCTAGAATCGTAATTTCCATATATCTCAAAATCTGTGAGCGATATCAAAATTTCAACTTCATATTCTTATTCAAGATTGAGTGAAAAATGGGTCTAACCCTAATTTAAGAGCAACCGTATCAAAATTTAGAAATCATAAAATGTGATCTCCAGAGAGGTTTTCGCGCCCCTGGCACAATGCTCTAAAGGCGCGCCTCTGCGTATTTTTTGGTCCAGTTTTAGACTATTTCTAGTGAGCTTTTTGCGCCCCTTTTATGACACGCCAAGGGCGCGCACTAGTGTTATTTTTGGTCCAGTTTTGACTTCGGTCCAAGACTTTTATATCTTGTGCCTAAGTGTTCCCAAATGTGAAAATACCTATACTTAGCCATTTTTCACCCTCATATCATTCTAAATATTTCCCAATACTTATTCAAACACTTAACCAAATATTTTACTCCTAAATTCAAGTCTCAAGACCCTCTCTGGATCTAAGGATTTCCTCTCAAGCTTCAAGTCTTCATCAAGTTCATCTCCAAAGCTAAGGTATGTGGGTTTCATTCATGGGTTTCTTCCACCCATGATACCCATTATTCCTTTTACTCTAATTTGCATGATTTAAAGTTGATTTACTCATGGGTCTTATTTATTATGAAATTCACTGCATACAATATTGGGGTTTATAAGATTGTGACTATTTTACTATGTTTTGAGCTATGAATCTAAGTCTAATGTGAGATTTGATGAAGGGTTTTGATGTACATTACTTGAGGGTATTACCAAAATCTATTAATGGTTTTGTATTGAATTTTCTAGCATGATAAGACTCTTGAATTGCATGGTTTTATATTAGCACTACACATCCTCTAAGTGTTTGATAAAATGTCCAGTTACAGTTTCTTGAGGAATTGAAGGTCCAATGCATATTTTATGAATTGAACGACTTTAAGATGTTGAAATAATAATGAAATAATGATGAAAAGGAATGTATGTATATGATGATGAAAGAAGTGTATATGTATATGATACTATCTCTATAGTGTAAGGGATGACCAAGCCTAGCTCGGGGGGTTGTAGACTCGGGTAACCTAGTGAAGGGTTTATACCTTGATCGCCTTGCTCGGGGGTGGTAGGCCCAGGTAACTTTGTTGGGGGGTTTGTGCCCATCAACCTTGTTAGGCATTTGTACCCATCAACCTTGTTGGGGGGTTTGTACTCCATCAACCTCATGAAGGGGTTTATACCTCATGCGCTTATCCAAGGGGGTGGTAGGCCTTAGCTTGCACTAATAATGGTCACTCTTTACACTTACTTTATGATCCTTATAAGCATGATTTACTATAAGCATCTTCCATGCATGTCATATTACTATATGTACTCATTGCCTATGGTTATGCATTTCGATTATGTTACCATCACTTGTTGCATTGCATCCTACATACTTAGTACATTCA
>DF361144.1:6559-20719 GCA_000787875.1 Solanum virginianum | reverse complement strand
TCATTTGGATTGTAGAGATGACTGTGGTGGTTATTTTAATTGAAATAGGGTGCCAGAAGCTGAATGGGGCCAATGAGATAGGTATAGAAATGGTCCTTATGTGCCTCCTCATAATCGTGAAGCCAGTTCTAGCAATTCAAGGATTGAGAAAATGTTTGACAAGTTGTTGAAGAAGGCCGATCACCAAGATCATACTTTGGAGGAAATAAAATCAGATATCTCAAGTATCAACTAAAAGATTGAGTCTCACATGGTGAGGATCTAGCCATTGGAACAATAATTTGGTCAAATGTCCCTCCAATTGAATCAATGCCAAAAGGTTATTTTGCCAAGCAATATAGTGAAAAACCCAAAGAATGAGGGACATTGCATAACAATTACAACTAGGGGATGTAAAGATGTCATTGACTCCTCTATGCCAGCCAAAGTAGAAAATGTTCATAAGAAAGAAAGCATATGGAAGGGTGGGGCCAAGAGAGACAATGATGTGAAAAATGGAGTAGTTGAAGAGGGTGAGATACCGAGGAAGTACAAAACCTTCCTAAGACCTCCTTTTCTTTTTCCTCAAAGAATCAAGAAGAGGGAGGAGGAGAGCAAACTTGAGCTTGTCCTATCAATACTCAAGAAACTATCAGTGAACATCTCTTTAATTGAGGCCTTAGAACATGTCGGGTTACGCAAGGTACGTGAAGGATTTTGTCACGAAGAAGTGAATGGTGAATCAAGCTCTCTCATATGACCTTCAACATTGTGGTGCCATCACTACCAATTCATTGATCCAAAAGTGTAAAGACCCAAGTGCTTTCACTATACCATGCACTGTTGGGTAGGTAGAATTTGCTAGAGCAATTTGTGATTTAGGTGCTAGCATCAATTTAATGCTTCTTTCCATCTTCAAGAAACTCGGCTTGGGAACTCTTAGACCTATAAAAATATGGTTACTAATGGCAGACAGAACAATCAAGAAACCCGTGGGAGTGCTTTATAATGTGTTGGTAAAGGTAGATAAATTTATATTTCCTGCAGATTTTGTTATGCTTGACTGTGAGGTTGATTTTGTAGTTCCTATTATTTTAGGGAGGCCTTTCTTAGCTACAGGTCACACTCTAGTTGATATGGAGAAAGGGATACTCACATTTAGAGTTGGGGAAGAAGAGGTTGTGTTTCATGTTTGCCAATAAGAAAGGAAGAACTGTAATTTGAGGGTAGTTTTGATGATTGAAACTGTTGATGATGATGATGTGTTAAAAGTACTTGCTGAACTAAGACTAGGAGTTGACACTTTGAAGGTAATCTTGATGAACTTTGATGGTGATGGTATCCTAGATTATGAAGAGAAAGTAAATGCTCTGTCATTTGGCCTAAGACGTCAGACCAAGTTGGAGCTAGACTTGATGAACCGAGAGATGCCACCTACAAAACCTTCTATAGAGATGCCACCATGTTGGAACTGAAAGCACTTCTATCACATTTGAAGTATGCTTTCTTAGGAGAGAATAAGACATTACCAGTCATCATAGCAGCAGACTTGAGTGAGGGCAAGCAGATGTCTTTGTAATAGTACTCAAGTAGTTTAAAAGGGCTATTGGGTGGACTATTGCAGACATCATTGGTATTCCTCTGGGGACATGCACTCATAAAATCCAGTTAGTTAAACACTACAAGCCAGTATCGAGCATCAAAGGTGTCTGAACCCTCCTACGTAAGAGATAGTCCACAAAGAAATTATCAAGTGGTTAGAGGCAGGAGTAATCTACCCAATTCTCAATAGTGAATGGGTGAGTCCAGTTCAGTGTGTTCCAAAAAAGGGAGGGCATCACATTGGTGCCCAATGTAAAGATTAATTGATTCCTATAAGGCCAATCACTGGATGGAGGGTATGTATGGACTATAGAAAGGTAAATGCCTCAATAAAGAAGGATCACTTCCCTATGCCATTCATGGATCAGATGCTCGATAGACTTACAGAAAAAGGATGGTATTGTTTCCTTGATGGGTATTCTGGCTATAATCATATCATCATTGCTCTAGAAGATAAGGAGAAAACCACTTTCACCTGCCCATATAGTACATTCGTACTTAAAAAGATGTCATTTGGATTGTGTAATGTCCCAGCTACATTTCAAAGGTGCATGATGTCTATTTTCTCGGATATGATGGAGAGAACTGTTAAGGTATTCGTGGATGATTTCAGTGTGGTTGGTCACTCATTTGAGGATTGTTTGGCAAACTTACATGATATTCTGCAAAGATGTGTAGAAAGTCACTTGGTACTAAATTGGGAGAAACATCATTTTATGGTAAAGGAAGGTATTGTGTTGGGCCATAGAATCTCAGGTAAAGGCATTGAGGTCGAAAGAGCTAAGATTGAGATAATTGATAGGCTTCTACCACCAATTTCAGTAAAGGGTGTTAGAAGTTTCTAAGGGCATGCAAGGTTTTATAGATGGTTCATAAAAGACTTCTCCAAAATCTCACACCTATTATGTAAATTATTGGAGAAGGATGCCAAGTTTGTGTTTGATGTTGCATGCATTCAAGCCTTTGAAGAATTGAAAAAAAGGTTGACCTCAGTACCAATTATTGTAGCTCCTGATTGGTCCACGCCATTTGAAAAATGTGTGATGCTAGCGAGGTTGCATTAGGTGTGGTTTTGGGACAGTGTAAAGAGAAAGTCTTACATCTTATATACTATACCAGCAAAGCTCTAAACACAGCTCAGAAGAATTACACCATCACAGAACAAGAGTTGCTTGAATTGGTCTTTGCATTCGAAAAGTTCTAGTCATATTTGTTGGGAGCCAAGGTGATAGTGCATATGGACCACTCAGCATTGAAGTATTTGATGTCCAAAATGGATGCAAAGCCAAGACTAATAAGATGGGTACTTCTATTACAAGAGTTCAAGTTTGATGTTATTGACAGAAAAGGGTCAGAAAACCAAGTTGTCAATCACCTATCTAGATTAGAGGATAGGACAATTATATAGTTTGATGATGGTCTTGAGATTGATGACTCCTTCCCTGATGAAAGAGTATTGGCGGCATCGTATGATTTTATACCTTGGTTCACAGATTATGCAAATTATCTGGTGAGTGATATTATACCTCCTAACTTGAACACACATCAAAGATGGAAGTTTATGCATGATGTGAGGAAGTTCTTTTGGGATGAGCCATATTTATTCCATGTGTATGCTGATAAAATTATCCATTGCTGTCCGTGAGGTAGAAATGATGAACATACTCAAAGCCTGTCACTCATCACTTGTAGGTGGGCACCATAGCGGGATTCGAATAGCCCATAAGATTTTGTAATGTGGTTATTATTGGCCCAATATCCACCAAGATGCTCATAATTATGGCAAAGCTTGTTATAGATGCCAAAGAGAAGGTGGAGTCACCCGCAAACATGAGCTGTTATAGATGCCAAAGAGAAGATGGAGTCACCCACAAACATGAGCTCCCTCTAAATCCTATTTTGGTAATTAAGTTGTTTGATGTTTGAGGGATAGATTTCATGGGACCATTCATCAGCTCGCACGGGAACAAGTACATCTTAGAAGCTATGAATTATGTCTCTAAATGGGTGGAGGATGTGGCTCTACCTAACAATGAACATAAAAGTATCATAGTGTTCCTCTAAAGGAACATCTTCTCTAGATTTGGCACTCGTCGGGCCATCATCAGCGATGGTGCTCTCACTTTTGCAATAGACTCTTTAAAGTACTCCTTGAAAAGTATGGGGTAAAGCATCGAGTGGCAATACCATATCATCCTCAAATAAGTGGATAGGTGGAGGTATCCAACAAGGAAATCAAGTAGGTTTTAGCCAAAATGGTTAATGGAAATAGAATAGATTGGTTAAGGAAGCTTGACGATGCACTATGGGCATACCAGATGACATTTAAAACTCCTATTGGCATGTCTCCATACCAGATGACGATGCACTATGGGCATACCATAACTATCCTAGTTTTTGATATCCCAAGGTTTTGTTGCTGTGTTCTTTTGCCTTATGAATTATTTTTATTTTTATGTTGAACCAGCATGTTTTAAGCATTTTGGATAATTTCCTTGATATATGGTGATTAATCTTTTAGTATGTACAATGTTTTGAATGGTTTTATCAAATTCTTTTGGAAAATTGGTACCCACAAAATCTTTGAGATTAGTAGTTATTTTTGGCAATCTTGCATGTATGAATGGTTTGGCAATATTTTTTCTAATTAAGTGAAGGCAAGTAGATGCTTGAAGCATGATCTGTGAGTTTATGTTGGCTATGTATGTAATGCCATGTGTGTGTGAGCTAAATTTTTGTTGTGTTCATGCATTGTTTTACTAATCCAGAGCTTGCCTTGTTACTCTAAGTTGGACTGGAGACTCTGTAGATTAGGAAGGGATCTTAGGCCATTGTTCTTTACTTTAGTCCACTCTTGCCTAAATAACCTACCAAATGAAAGATTTTGCCCCTTGTTCTAAATTTTTTAGCCTTACATGTACTTTTTCTTTCTTAATACATAGCTACCCTAACCTTATCTAGTGAAATACCCTGATATTGCTCCTGTTCTATCCTTGAACATTGTGAACCTTGATTGAGGTAAAAATCCTAAGTTGAGAGTGGTAACCAAAAGTGGCCTTGGTTTGGGGATTGGATATTGTGTACTTTACCTCAGGCTAAAAGCCCAAGTTGAGGGTGGCCTATGTTGTGGTATATTAGCAAAATTGAGGTGAGAAGTTGGAAATAAAAGAAAGAACAGAAAGTCATGTACCAGGTGAGAGAAAAAGAGAAAAATATGCCTTAGTATGAGTTGAAAAAAAAAAGCAAAACGAGTTTGAAAATAAGGCACAAGCTAAAAAATGAAGAAAAATACCCAGAAAGCTTGAAAATAAGGAGTAAGGGAGAACTATTTAAGAACGGTTGAGTTGTTAAGGTGAAAGTATTGAAAATCATAGTTCAAAATTGGCCTTTAGTCACTAATTGCCCAAAATGCCACACCAAAGCCCCATGAACCTACATTACAAGCCTATGAAGTCCTAAAGTGATCCTAACACAATCAGTCAATAGTTCGGGTTGTAAGTATATGGGCAAGCTTATGGTATTGGTCATCATGCGTGAATCTCATTGTGAGAGTGAGTATCGCTGCACAGTCCCTTGAACAACTTTGAAGGCATATTGAGTGAAAAAGGGGACTTCTATACTATGAGGGCATTTGCATTGCATAGTTAACATTTGACTTGTTCAGTGAGTGTGAATTGTTGATACTCCTCAACTTGTCATAGTTGGATTGCCAAATGCATCAATGTGTTGTGGTTCGCATAGTAGCTACATCATCATGTTTTGAAAATGCTAGTATAGGTACCTGAGTTGAAAATGAGTAAGGTATATGCCGGTAGGATGATTGCTATGTATTGCTCATTATCTATCTAGATTGAGTCGTCGCTTGTGGATAAGCAACAATTCTAAGTTGAGGGTGTTGATGTTCTGTCAAAAGACAGCACATTTGGTGCCTAAAACAAGGGATTTTGTGTGTCCTCAATGTGACTTTTTATGGTTTTTATGTGTTTTGTGTTTACTTTTACAGAAAATACAGGTTGGCCTGATTTTGGGGAAAAGTAGCAGATTTTGTTGAATTTGAGGACTTACGAGACCCACTACGAGTCATAGCCCAAACTATGAGTCATAGGGGATGATCGTAGCGATTAATAGTTTCCAAAATCATAATTTGAGAAATTGAATTTCAACCATATGAGCCCAGGGTACGGGTCATAGTCCTCACTACGACTCATAAAAGGGGGCCTCGTAGTGATTAACAATGTTGATTGAAATTGGACCAAGAAATGCAAGGGTGGATTATGAGAAGGCACTACGAGTCATATATCAGACTACGACTCATAGAGGTAGATCATAGCAGTGAAGTCCAAAATGTCAAGTGCTGACAACAAAAGCACGATTACATCTCGTAGGTCACCCTACGAGCCATAACTATGAGTCGTAATAGCTGCCGATCTAAATTTTTAAATTATTTTAAGGACTATTTTCTAAATAGTATAAATAGTATATGTTAGGGTTTTTAGAAAGAGAAGAGACAATTACACTTGTTCTCCATTATTCTTGGGTAATTTCTCAACTATGTTTGTTTCATTCATTGTTTGTTTTTTGCCCAAGTCTTGAGTAGCTAAACCCCCATAACTTTGGTGTTATGGGAACCATAAGTAGCTAGCTTAATAACCCGGATTATTTGCACCTCTTGAGTTGGGTATTTGCATGTATTATCCATTCTCCTTCATTTTATTTGTTGTTTAATGGTGGTTAACATTAAACCCCGCCTAGTATCATGATCCTAACCAAGGTAGTGATGAATAGGAAAGAAAATGGGTGACAAAATTTGATTGATGTGTTCTCGTCTAATCAACCAAACCCAACCAAGGAGAGGTTGACTAGGACAATGGGTAATTGTTAGTTGGCATACTATGATAGACGGCCAAGTGCCATGGTGAAATTCGACCTTCACCTTTGCCTAAGGGTTGGAATAACCTAACTTACCGTCCTATATGCAATGTCCTAATTTAAGTTATGTCATCCAGGGTGTTTGAGTTAGTACATCATGGGGAACACAATTTCCCAAGTTATCTCCAATTTGATTGTCTCTTTGCTTTGTTAGAATAGTTTGGTTTCTTATAAACTATTTCGAATCCCCCCCCCCCCCCCCCCCTCTTTATTAGAATAGAGTTAATTGATGTTTGAAATGATTGTTGGTGAATCAATGCGGCAAAACCCCATATTCTATTGGGATTTGACCCTAACATATGGTTAGGTTTTATATTTGACAATGATCATTTTATCCTCAAAGTAAGAGGTACTGTTTGAGCATGATCAAAATTAATGGCGTCGTTGCTGGGGAATATGGCGAGGTTTTGACTTGATTTCACAAGTAGTCAGTTCAAGTGTTGATTGCTTAATTCTCTTGTATTTTACTCTTGTGAGAGGTACTGTTGGATCTTGATCATGTGTGGTCATGCAATGAATATGACTTATCAAACCTGCATTCAATGTTAGATGAGAAGGACACATGATATAGAAATTGATATATCCAAAGAATAGTATAACAATATGCCATTAAAACCATGATACATGAAATGCCATAATACTCATATATAGTGGGGATTTTACCTGCCAAGGATAGACCTTACTCCTTCATATGAGAAGAACACCCATTTCGGAGAAGCAACCTCACCTTATGGGAACACCACTAATTTCAAAAAGGATTTCCATAATATTCACTCACCTTACGAAAAAACACCCATTCCAAAGAGTACCTTACCTTATAGGAACAACATCTATTTCAGAAAGGATTTTCGTAACATTCACTCACCTTACGGAAACAACACCCATTTTGGAGAGTACCTTACCTTATGGGAATAACACTTATTTCGGAAAGGATTTCCATAACATTCACTCACCTTACGAAAAAAACACCCATTCCAAAGAGTACCTTACCTTACAGGAACAACACCCATTTCGGAAAGGATTTTCCACCATATTCATAATCATACTCAAAGGGCATAAACATTCGTTACTAAGTCATCATCCAACGGGAATATATATACATATACATGCTTTCAAAGAGGCATAAGTCATTTTGAATCATTTTCATGCATACTTAGGCTTAAAGGCCAAATCATAATTCAATTCATAATTTCATGCATAGGGGTAGCTCATTCATAACCATACTTTCATCAAAATCAAATTCATCAATATAATTAGGTCTTAACCCACTTAATAATGTTCATAAAATCCAATTCTCATGTATGCATATGCCATGAATGATGTGAGAATAGCATGAATAATTGAGATTAAATCTAAAATCATCAATACAATAAGAAATTCAAGTAAATCCATATTTAAATCCTCATTAAAATCATAATAATGTAATTCAAATATTCATCATAATAATGTAATTCAACATATTAGAGCTTAAATCAACTTAAAATCATTAATAAAGCATAGTCTATACTTCAATTGAATCTAATAAACAATCATACTCAAAACCTATATTTAAAGTAAGCTAAAATTCATGAAATTCAATTAAAAGAGTTTTGAGTCTTCTTGGTTGAAAGGGACCAAGAATCAACCCTACATACCTTAGCCAATCAAGAAGAAATAGGAAGAAATTTGATGAAGAAAAGACTGTTTTCCTTAGCTTCAAGAAAATCCCTCAATGTTCACCTTAGGAGAGTTCTTAAGAGAGAGTTGAGAGAATTTTAAATGTGAGGAATGAATTTGAATGATAGGAATAGAGTTTAGGTCATTTGGAGGTCTTAAGATAACATAGGAAGTCATAAAACACCCTTACGAGAAGTCATAATTATAAAAGAACCATTAATGAACCAAAATAATATGTCTTGCCAGGGGTCCCATGAGGAGGTCTCACGATCCGGACAAGGTTTTACAGACTATGAAACCCTCCCATAATACCTCACTTAGTCAATTCTCAGAAAACACTACACAGATAGGCTTTACAAAAACGGGCATAACTTTTCGATCCAAACTCAGAATGAGGTGAAACTAGATGCATTAGAAAGATATTTCAAAGAGATTCAATTTGATAGGTTTTGGGGCACCCAATACTTTTTGGGGTATGAGATATGACCATTTAAAATTGACCCTTTTATCGATTCTTATGCAAAGTTTAGCCAACAGAATTCCTTTGAACTTGGCTTGATGTAGGAGACTCATGATGGCACTAACCAACATAAATAATCTTGAATTGAGGGCTTAAAACTGAGCTTAGCTTAAGCTTAAAGATTTCATACTTAGAAAAAATTGATGAAAGTACCCAACAGTTTGTCTCACGGTCCGTACCAAGCTATACGGACCATGTACTCCTCCGTATCACCTCTCTTAGCAAATTCTTCACAACAAAGTTTTGAGATGGTGATCCAATACTTAGAAAATTTTCACTCCAGAAGCCATACATGGAGGTATACGGTCCAGACCACCCCATACGGACCATATACTTGGCCGTTCTATCACTTGGTTCTAAAACTGTGGAATTTCAAGACTAGGGCCACCACACGGCCCTCCACATAGTCTATGAAGCCTCCCACAGCCCGTGTGGGGTCCATGTGTGGCATGCCTTAGTCTAAAACTCCACTTTAAAGCTCCAACACCCCACACAAGGCTAAGGGTCACTCCAGGGAGGCTCTACACGATCCATATAGTGTCACAGGGGCCATGAGGGCTTCCATGGAGGTCATCTTGGTCCAAAACTTTTTGAGACCAAATTTCTAAGCTCTAATGAGGTCGTACAATGCTCGGATCCTTACATTAAGGGTGAGCCCAAGGCTTTTCTTTTCCCCTGACCTACTCATGTTTTAAAGATGTTTTTGGATACTATATTATGCTATTACCTATGATGAGATGCCAAGCTTTTATGGAGACTTATCCTTTAGATCCTATCCCCTATGTGATGCTATTTGATGTTGTTGATGTTGATAAGATGGAATTGATCTTTCTAAGTGCCTACTTTCCTATAGCTTGAGTCATACATACCTTCCCCTGAGTCTCGCTTGCTATGTGATTATGCAAATCCCTTTCCTTTATCTATATCTATAGTGTGATCTTAAGCCCCAATTCCCTTAGACTTATTTGTTGATGCTTGTTTTATATTCCGCAACCAAGGATGTGCAAACGCTATGCTAAAAGGCTTGTTGGGGTTACCTTTGGATTTCCCATTTGTTGTGTCTCACCTTGGTCCTAGGCTTGAGTCATGACAATATCACTATGTTATGTCATTTCCACAATCCAGTGCAAATAAGCACATACATAAAGGATATACGAATGAGATATGGAACACATAATGTCACATTATATAGCTCGATAGAATATTACTCAATATAGCTCAACAATTACATCATTATTCATCAAAAATCAACTCACATCATTGGAATCTCTTACATATACAATTTCCATACTAACACATTAAGTAATACATTATTGATAGTGCCTTTCCTCACTCCACAATTCATTTCACATAATTAGACATTTTAATCAATTCACATTTCATCTCAATCAAATAATTAGAAAATTTAAGGTTCAACACACTTAAGATAGATTAGAAATACACTTGCTTTAGCCAAAAAAAGTCATGATCAATCCAAAACTAGAGCTTTCCTATTTCGATTATACTCCAAAGCACCACAATCTAGTTAAAAATGAATTCACAATCACAATTCGAAGCTAATAACACCAAAATCATGCGATTCGTAGAAAAAGAGTAAAATGATCTAAAATTTATATACTAGAAATGAGATGAAAATCTATAAATTTTTACATACAAATGTTTCTTAAGCTTTTAGAAATTTAATGGGAAAATTGTTTCAACTCATAGTCACCATTTTTCTTTTTGAAAATCAAGTTAATGAAATCCCCAATTTTGATATTAAAATCATAAACTAATCAATGAAAATTAAAGAAAAGAGTTGAAAGTAACTTGCCCAATAGTTTTCCCATGTAAAAACACTTCAAAATCATCTCAATCGAGCTCAAGAAAGTTGAAATTTATTGAAAATGACTAAACCCAACACTTTAAGAATCATACTGTTCAGGGGTCATTTAACTCTTAGCGATTGCGGAACTCAAGCCCGTGAACGCGGAGGCCAACCTGGTGAACCTTCTACGATTATGGCAAGGACTTTGCGAATGCAGAGGTCAACAGCTTAACCCCCTATGATCGCAGCCCTAGGCCTCCGAATGCGATATGTAAAGGCTATAACTTTGTGAACGTGGAATTGCGCTCTGCAAACGCGAAGATGGCTAGGACACCAGACATGAACAATTTGCAAGCAACACAAAAATCATGGAATGGACCCTCAAAATTCATTTGAAACCTGATACAACACAAATCATATATGTAACCCTAGTAAATTTTACATTTTGTACTCAGTGGAATCATCAAAACATGAATCTGAAGTCTCCTAGACCCAAAATATGATAAGTCACAATCAAACTAATTCAAGGCACTCAAAATACTAAAATGTTGTCAGAACATCTAAAATTATGACGAAGCTCATTCTGGCACTAAAATCACCTCCCTAAATCAATGAAACCATCAAAAACCTATGTAACGATCCCTAATTAAGGAGCCTTGAATACATAAAAGTTGTCCTGAAAAATGACTTGAAGTCTAGTTTACGAGGTGACTTATGGTCCATAAGTGGACATACGGCCCGTGGGTTCCATAATTAAACATAGAACTTCAAGAAAGGGAAAAGTTTCCAAGTGTGGGTAACCCACAGACCAAGTAAAGGCCCGTAGAAAGTCATATGGTCTGTAGATAGGATCATGAATAATACTATCAGACATGAAGGAAATTTGAAGACTTCTGACAGATGTCTTACAAGTTATCAGATGGCCCATAAACTAAGATACAACCCGTAAGGTTTTTCATGGAATGAGGCCAACAATAAGGTGAAAAATGGCAAAGTGTAGAAGGACTCTACGAGTGCAACCATGGTCCGTAAAAGATTATACAACCCAAAACAAAGCTCCGGAGCTTTGGGTCCAGCAATGTTGGTTTTCAGGAATTTTAGATGTGTTATCAAACAAGAGGGACTTATGGCCGTGGATCAACATACGACCCATAATTAGGGTTTCATAGGTTGAATCTGACGGTTTTAATGAGGGGTATTTTTATCATTTTTTTCCTTTCTATTCCTAAAATACGTCATTTTGGGGGCGGAAAATGGGCCCTAAATCAGCCTTTAAGCCCTAAGAAGCCCCCATCCTCTTTATCCTCTCAATTCTAAAATTTTCTAAGGCAAAAAGGCTCTTAAAAACAAGGTAGGGTTCTAAGGTTTCTTTTCCAAAGGCTTCAATTTCATTTCTCGCTAGTATTCCCAAGGTATGTGAGTTGATTTATGGGTATCCTTCTACCCATAAAGTTCCTTATTAAATATTTTACCTTTTCTTTAAGTTCCTTAAGTTAATATGCATGCGTATGATGATTTCATGATATTTATGTTATTAAATGATACCTATGAAGTTTAGCAACTATGGTGCTATGTGTATATTTGACTAATGATGATGACTCCATGATGATGACTCCATGATGGTTTTACCGTATATATATATATATATATATGAATATTTGACTAATGATGATGACTCCATGATTGTTTTCAATGTGATAAAGGTTGGGCATTTTTGATATTCCTCTAAAAGAGAAATTTTCTTATGACTTACGCAATTTATGATTGTTCCATGATAAAGCCTAAGCCATCTAGTTTTCAAGTAATGCTTCCTATGAATTATGATTTTGATTATGATTAGGCCATTAAAAAAAGCGTTAAATTTATCAAACATATAAGTATGATGATAATTGTCCTAAAGATGTTAAGGTAGGTCCTCAAGATTAGGACAATTCTCACTTGGTAGTTCCTAAGTTCGACCAAATCCTATGATTGCTACTTATGATTCTAAGTTAAAATTTAACGATTTCTATGGGATGGCTTAGCACCAAATGTAACATTGTGGTGGGGTTCAGTAAGGGAACCTTAGAAGCAACCCTTTATCGTATTAATTATGTGCCACCATAGGAGCCCTTGTAGAATAGGGTAGTGGACCCACGTAGGTCATTTATGTCATTATGATACATGCAAAGTTGATGGAGCTCCACCTGAAAAAAATATTCTCCTCGTGCCAGTGTAGTGGGTTATGTTGGATTACATATAGTAGCTCACATAGTCTTATATGTCGATTAAGGTCTATTCCCACAAGCTTTATGATCTAATGTTATATTTTCTTTACATGTTCTTTCTTATTCATTATCTCATGTTGATTATGATCCATATTCCTTGTGCATGTTTAAGCTTAATTTATGTATCTTTTATCATATGTATACTTATATGTTATGTTAATAATGATGGCATTACAATTTCATCCACGCATTGCATTTCACATGCTTAGTACATTCCAACATACTAATGCATATTTTGTTTGCATGATTTAACTATGTAGGGACAGTCACTCCTCCACATGCTCGCGGCTACTACTTAGCGTTCAATACTAGCTTTATTATTTATGTTGAGCCCTTAGTTCGGACTCCTCAACATTTTCGTACTATTTTGTATCTTTTCTTTGACTTAAGATGTCATATTATAGCCCTTCTGAGGTATTTACTTTCTATGTTACACTGTTTTAGACTTCTTTTTATTTGATGGAGATTGACCGATACCGATCCCATCTTCTTATGATGTAATTGGGATACATATGGATAAACAAAATGATTGTTGCTATCACGTAGTTGATATACATATGGACAAACAAAATGATTGTTGCTATTTCTACTATTTTTAATGTTGCTTCATTGTCTAATAGGCCCTTAGCCCCTTTAGTACTTATGAATGCTTAAGATGGCTTAGTGAGGTGCCTTCAGGTATCTCATTTGTTGTGTGACAATTAGGCCTCTAGAGTTGTTACAAACTTGGTATCAATACACAAGGTTTTAAAATATTCATCGTAAGTCCATGCATACCCCGTAGCATAGAGACTCACTCAAGATTGTGAAGCACACCAATATCTTGAGTGAGAGGCTATGAGACGGTTTAGGAAGGTCTTCCTTTCTTTCTTATTCATGTCATGTCTTAGAGTTGAATATGGTTTTTCACTAACTAATGATGGGCTTTTGCTTGTTTTAGATCATGCCGCCATGAAGAGCTCCCCATCAATGAGTCACTATGGAACAAGTCCCTCCACTCCAACAAGATGATGAAGTGTCTCGTATGGAGTTTAGAGTCGCATTCACCTTATTGGCCCAAGATGTGGCCAATCAGGCCAACCATGAGATAGTGATACCTCCTCATGTGCCTACTCAGGCTGCCAGAGTATGTAATTTTATGAAAATGAACCCGTCGGAGTTCCAAGGGTCAAAGACAGATGAGGACCCTATTGACTTCATAGAGGAGGCCTATCGGGTGGTGGCGGTGATAGGTATTCCGTTGGAAGAGAAAGCTGAGTTGGTCGCCTACCAACTCAAAGAAGTCACCTAGATTTTGTATGAATAATAAACCGACGAAAGGGGCTAAAGAGCGGGTCCTATTGGTTGGGAGGAATTCAAATGTACCTTTTTGCATAGGTTCTTCCCCATTGAGCTTAGGT
>DF361145.1:29782-41239 GCA_000787875.1 Solanum virginianum | reverse complement strand
CGGATATCCCTATCACAAATTTGTTCATTCTAGACCTTGGGTTGGCCACCAAGTGGGGAGAATATTTAGCGAGTTAATTGAACATGTGGGCATACTCCCTCACACTCATAGACCCTTGTCTCAAATTCATAAATGCCATCATGTTGGCCTCCATAAGTTCAAGAGGGAAGAACCAATTAAGAAAAACTGCCTTGAACTCCTCCCAAAGCACCACATTATTGATTCCCTTCTCCACCTTCCACTGATCAAACCATATTTATGCCACCCCCTTGAGTTGGCAAGCCGCCAACTCTGTCTTCTCTTCTTATCTAACACCTATAATAGTCAAAACATTGTAGACCTCATCAATGAACTCTTATGGGTCCCCATCCACCTTTGACCCATAGAATTTTAGGGAATTCATCCTCATAAAGTCTCTCACTTGAGATACCGGAGTAGCAGCATGAGAGGCTTGGGGCCCTTGATTGCCTTGATTAGCCATAACTTGTGCAGGCACAGTGAGAGCATCCCAGAGCTCACCATGAGTCGGTTGTTCCTCGGGAGTGGGGGCTCTTCTTCCTATTATGTTAGGCATGATCTATCATAGTCAAAAACAATCATTAGGGGAGAAAATCTTATGTTAACTTCTATAGCATGACATAGAGTAAGAAAAAGGGAAATATTTCCTAAAACGCCTCATAGCCCCTTGTTCATAGTAGTGATGCACAACACAACCATGAACAAAACTCTAATTGATGTGGTATGCTGGATACCGAGGACTATTAACAACCTAGTGCTCTAATACCAAATTTTTCATGACCCAAGGCTAGGGCCTAGACATGACACGACACATGGGAACCCGAACGGACCCCAATCATGCCTCTTGACATATCATTACATATCCTTTGTAACAGAAGCAATAAAATACAAAAAGAGATAGTAGATAGCGGTAACTGGGGCTAATGGACAACTTTCATATCATAAACATCAAGAGTCAAGAAAGTGTAAAGCTCATAGCATTATATATAACATGTCCAATAACAACTCTAACCTTAAAACTTAGTAGGGGCCAAGACAAGCAACCGGGCTCACTCTTATAGTCAAATATATAATAAAGAAAGAGAGTCGTAATACATAATATAAGATCATAAGCATTGTACTCAAAATGGAGAACTCACAAAATAGCTTTAGAGAGATCGTACTAGCCATGTGGAGGAGGAGGAGGATCAAGTGGGGCTTCAGTTCCTACATGGTAACATTACATAGGCATAAAGTATGTGTTTGTACCTTTGAATGTACTAAGTATGTAGGATGCAATGCGATAAGAGATAGGCATCATAACCAAAATGCATAATAGTAGGCAATAGATAACATATTAACAATATGGCATATGTGATCAATGCTTAAGTAAAACATGCTTACATAGAATATAATACAAGGTGTAAGAGGAGACCAAAATGATAAAACCCATAGGTTATCAAGGTACAAACTCCTTTATTGGTTGGTAGATTGTCACACCTTACCATCCCTGGTGATTGAGGAACTAATCCCTCAACCTGGTTACCAAGGTACGAACCCCTTGATTGGTTGGTGGATAGTCGCACCCTACCAGCCCTGGTGATTGAAGTACTAACCCCTCAACCCAGTTACTAAGGCACAACCCCTTGGTTAGTATCAAGGTACAAACCACTCGACATGGTTACCTGGGCTCTTAACCCCTCGAGCAAAGCATGGTCACATTCCAACACAACATAGGAGAATATTATATACATATGTTCTATTCATCATCATAAAGTCATTCAACTCATAAGATATACATTAAACCTTCAATTCCTCCAAAATACATTAATCGGACATTTTATTAAACACTTGTCAGGTGTGTAGCACTAGTGTAAAACCATGTAATTCAAGAGTGTGATAATGCTCCTCAAGAACCCATAACCAGACATTTTATCAAACACTTAGAGGGTGTGTAATGCTAGTGTAAAACCATGCAATTCAAAAGTGAAATCATGCTAGAAAAGTCAATGTAAAACCATCAATAGATACTTGGTAACACCCTCAAGCAATACACATCAAAATCCTTCATCAAATCTCACAGTAGATATTAGATTCATAGCTCAAAACATGCTAAAACAATCAAAATTTCATGAAATCCCAACATAATGTGCAGTGGAATTCATAATAAGTAAAAACCATGAGTAAATTAACTTTAAATCATGCAATTTTACGTAAAAGGAATCTTAGGCATCATGGGTGAAAGAAACCCACATACCTTGACTTTGGAAAATTCTTGAAGAATATTGGAGATAGAGACTTAACCTTTGAATGAGAACTTAAGATCTGGATAAGTTTTGGGACTTGAAATTTGGAGAGGAAATATTGTCTAAGTGTTTGAGAGAGCGTTTGGGAATGTCTTAGAAGATATGAGGGTGATATAAGGCTAAGTATAGGTATTTTAACACATGTAAACACTTAGAACCAAGACCCAAAAGCCTTGGATCAGATAAGAAAATTGCACACAAAATGAACTGAGGTCCACCCTTGGCGCGTTGTGCCAGGGACGCAAAAACCTCATTGGAAATCGCATTTTTAAGATTTTCAAAATTTTCTACGATTTCTCTTACATCAAAGTTACACCTATTTCCCACTCAATTTGATCCCCTGTACAAGAATATGAATTCGAATTTTTGATATTATCCACGATTTTGGGATATATGGAAATTATAATTTCGAACACTTTCAAGGCACATTTTTAGACATTTTTTGGGGTGATTTCAATTTATATACTCAAGAAGAGTTTGGGAGATACACAGTTAGTAGTGTCTATTGAGAGTATTAGAGTGAAAGATAGTTTGAATTAAGAGGAGATTCCTATCCAAATCCTTGATCGACAGGTTCGCAAGTTATGAACCAAAGCGATTGCATCTATCAAGGCATTCTGGAGGAACCAATTCATAGAAGAAGCTACTTGGGAGGTAGAGGAGGATATGAAGGCCAAATACCACTATTTATTCTTACCTTCTAATGATGAGAGAGTTGATGGTAATGATTTCCCTATAAAATTCTTGAATTCCCATTATTTGAGTTCTCTATTCATTCTTAGTGTAATACACGATAGAGCTCTAGAGTCCAAGTGAGAATTGATGTGATATGTTGATTGTTTGATTGTTTTACTTACCGAACTCCTTAATTAGTTGATTGCATGGGTGAGATGAGAGTTGGTTGATTGTTAGAGTCCATAGGGAGATTTGTGCCTTGACCTAAATCCTAAGCTTTCTCGTCATTTGAATTTGAATGATCCCAAAAAGGAGATAATGTAACACCCCCTAATTCCTTTTATCTGGTTTGGAGTAGATGCACAGAGGATGATAAGAAAAAGATTGGGAAAAAACTGCAGAAAAAGAATTCACGAGGGCCATTTACGACCCGTAGATAGGTCTATGACTCGTAGAATGGGTCTCGTAAAACCCTAGATAACATGGTGAAATTTTTCTAAGTCTGAGGTTTTTATATGAGATAGTATATGGTCTGTAAAGTATTCCACAACCTATAGAGTGGTTTCCTAAATTGATGGTTTTAATATCAATTTTTCTAGTATCTTTAAAACGAGTTAGCAGATGACTCGTAGAGCATTTTACGGCTCGTAAAGAGAGATTTCATGACACATTTTTAGTAACCCAATTTTCAGGACCCTTTGTTTACGAGAGGTCATCTACGACTCGTAGAATGGTCTACGACCCATAGGCGGGGTCTCATAGACTCAGATGACAATTTTTTAGAGGGGTATTTTTGTCTATTTTGATTCCTATTTAATTAAATCCTTAGTCGCTTTAGGCTTGAATTAAGTCTTAAAATAGAACTTAGGTGTATTTTCACCATTATTCATGCTTGAGTGTTTCTTGAGAATACTAAGAGGAGGGAGAAGAGCAAGAGTTCTTAATTCAAGCACGAAGATCGACTGGAGTTGGATTGTTTCTTCTACCCCCAGATATGTAAGGCTTACTAAAGTGTGAAGCTATTATCCTAATACTGAAATTATTGCATTTATTATGAATTATTTGGATAATTATGAAGTACTTATTGCATTACATAATTACTGATATAATATTGAGGTAAAGTTTAATACTTGATAACATGAACCGTAGATTGCACAATTCTATGAAATTCTATGCATGGATCGAGTTAAGGTTTGAGTTTGATGTTGATTATTTTAGTTGAGTAATTTGAGCATTGTCAAGCATGAAAAGCATATTGAACCTAGCCACTTATATTACCATGAAACTTACTTGCATTGCATGATGAGTCAAATTGAGTGACCATAAATGATCGTCTGAGTCAAGTTGATTGTCTGCATTAATTGACTAAACTGATGAGTAACTGAGATAAGTTGAGATGGGATAACCCAAAGAGGTTGAGATTTGAGTTTATTGACTGAGCATATGAGGATTGAGTTGATTGATGAGCTGTGCATGTTTTAGTCTTGGGAGGAGTATCAACACCAAGCTGGGAGCGAGTAAATAACTACTTTAATCCACTGAACTACATTACCAACATAGGATAGTCGTTCAACATGTTCTAGCGACTCATGTCCCAAAAGTAGACATTTACTACGGATCCATAAGAGTGTTTGATCGTCCTTTACCGGGGTAAGTTTAGGACGGGTGCGGCAACGACATCATCTTTGTTGTGCATCACCAAACTAAAGGTAATGGGTTTGGATGTTGGTTAAGAGAAACTCCTAAGCAAATACTGATTGAGCATGATGTCTTTTCAAACTAAGCTTGTTCTATTGAGTCTATTTTAAAAGCATGATTTATTGTAAACTTGCATGTGCTGAGTTGAGCATGAGTTGTTGAGTCGAGATGAGTGAGTTGAGCCTCATTTTCTTGAGCTATTTTACATACCAGTATATTTCACATACTGACGTCTATTTGGACCTGCATCATTTTTTGATACAGATACAGTTGATAAAGGACTTCATCCCGCGCATCGTTGAGGTCTAGAGTAGTGCATTCCCCGGAGTCGGTGAGCCCTTCTTGCTTCCAAAGGAGCCCTTTTATCTTCTGATTTGATCTAATATTTTCTTTCTTTGATTTGGGGTGTCATGGTCTGTCATGGCACCATCTAAATTATTGAGTAGAGGCTTCATGGACAATGATTAGAGTATTTGTTGAGTATTTTGTATTTCCAAATTTATTCATTAGAAACTATGAGTTATTAGAGTTATGTTTTTCTTGATTATGTTATATTCATTTTGAGTTATTTCTTCCGTTGACGAGTCGATGTGATGATGAGGCTAGGTGATTCTCTTGTGGAATCAACAATGGTTCTTCAAGTGTCGACCATGCCAAGGGTCTGACAATAATATTCTTTAATACTTACCCTTCCATATGTAGACTATATTTTCTCTTTACACTTTATTTTGTCATTTTCTATTTAGACTGGCTTGTCTCGGTCGGTTAAAGGCAAGTGTCATCATACCCAATTTTAAATCATAACAACTATACCAATTCAAATAGTTGAGGGTATTTTAGTCCCTTCTCCGTATTTTCAAATATTTTCAAGTTTTTAAAAATTGGCTCAAATGTATTTTTTCATTTTGGGACCTCTACTCACAAAATTTTGAACCTCCTCCACTCCCATCTCCCCTTTAATTAAAATACATGTTAAAATATAATTTTAAATTTCAAAATAAATATGAAATTAAAAATTATAACTTTCAAATATATGGCCAAATGGGAGATTAAATATTTAAACTTTCTTTCAAGAAGCAAAAGGCTTTATATTTGTATTGCTGATAAACTAATAAAATTTATGTAGTCTGAGGGTGTATTGAGTATTCTATAAAGGAGAATAATGATGAAGTACTAATTGAGTAACAAAGGATAAGTACTAGTTGAGTAAGGAAGAAATTTATATAAAGTAACATTTGAGTGTACTTTAAGGTCATAAATATTAAAAATCATATGTAATTAAAATAAGGATTCAGTCAAAATCAAGTTTAAAATATTAAAAAATAGTAAATGAAACTTTTACCTATTTTAGTGTTTTTTAATGAAGGATAGATAGTTAAATCAAAATTTCTATGAATTTGCATATTTTTAATAAATGCACAAGTACCCCCAGACAATAAACAAAATCCCAGAGACACACTTAAACTTTAACTTGGTTCTATTATCCCCCTGAATTTATTTTTTTCGTAATTAAATACTCCTTATTTGCCTATGTGGCATGTGGGGTCCGCGTGTTTACTACACATAAAAACTTAGGCGTGTAGTTAAGGATAAATAAAGTGCATTAAATTATGCAAAAAATAGGATCAAGAGGGTAATAGGACCAAGTAAAAGTTTAAGAGTGTCATTGGGATTTTGGTTATTGTCTGGGGGGTTAGATATGCATTTTAAATTATAATTTTTAATAACTCAAAATATTTGTCTAAAGTTTGCTAAACATAACACACAAACTTAAAAATAATAATTATTTTATATCTCTACAACAACAACAACATAGCCAGTGGAATCCCACAAGTGGGGTTTGGGGAGGGTACAATTTTATATCTCCAAATTTTATTATATAATCTGATCTATTAGTTTTAGGGATATGTTTGTCATGACCCGATCCTATAGGCCATGACTAGTGCCCGACTTGGGCACCCAGATGCAAACTCAAAGACCGATTCCAAACAAACGGTTTATGCCGGCACAAATATCAAACTGACTTTAAACCTGGACAAACATATATACCATTTTTAGGAACATTTAGCAGCATTTATTTTAGTTTACGGCTTTGTCTCGACTGACCTGCACATTTGAATATATCAACAGAAATCATACAAAGCTAACAGAATGATCATACATATACATATATGGGCCGACAAGGCCGCTATGGCGGGTAAAACCGCCTATCCTTGGATCACACAAAGCTAACAGAATAATCATACATATACATATATGGGCCGACAAGGCCGCTATGGCGGGTAAAACCGCCTATCAAACATACCAAACACATTAAGTAGGTCTAATCTGACAAATTGGGTACAACACACACGTACGTATCCACAGACCTCTAACAGACTGACAGAATCATAAGATAGAATAGGGCCCCGCCATAGCCTCAAGTAATCATAAACGCAAAATAACAGGAAGCCTATATACATAGAGTAGGTTTGTAACATCAAAAATAATTTGAAATGGAAGAAAAAGAATTTCCCATTTTACTATTCATGGCCAAACCCTTTAGCTTGGTCTCCGAAGTAAAGGGAGCACTTCAACAGCAAATGGAGATCCTAAGCTGAGGGGGTCACCAAACTGTTCTTCAGTACCTGCGGGCATGAAATGCAGCCCCCGAAGAAAGGGGGTCAGTACGAAATATGTACCGAGTATGTAAGCAGAAGATACAAAATATAAATCAGGGTAACAGCTGCAGCAAAATCATAGTGAGTCGATGCACAACTAAAATCAAAGTGCTTACTTTTCGAAACATAGGGTGTATATCCAAAATCACAAAATATTTGCTTTCCGAAATACAAATCATGCATAGGACAAAGGGAATAGGGACGCCCACCTGTCAATGGTGCCCTAACACGACATATCACCAGAAAGTTTCAAATCTCTGTATCCCCGTCACATATCACGACATAACACTAAAAAATTTCAAATCTTCGAATTTCCGTCACATATCATAACACGACATAACACCAAACATATCAAAAGCCCAATCACGATATAACACCAGTCTAAGCAGAGCTTAGCCCTTGGGCAAAGCCAATTCGGCGAACACGACATAACACCAGAATATACATATATATCATAGTGATAACAACCGGCCCGAGAAACAGTGAATGATATCATAATGGGCACGAGCGGAGTAGTGAGGAATCATATGCATAAAATAATTATCATAAATTCAAAAGATAAGTAAAATAATCATATTTGAAATCAGAATAATATTTATTACAAATCCTTTCAACAGTTATCGAAATCGCATATAAGGGCGTCGCGGGACCCATGGCTGGTGGGAACCCGAACTGGCCCAATCTACGGAGAACATACTCATCCTAAATCATACAACTCCTACGAGGCATTTCAAAACCATTTTCAAGGCAATCCGAGCTTTTTATCAAAAATTACGGACATTTAAAGTTTAGAATCAATATAGAATAAATCCTTTCAAAAATTTCTCAAATTTTACATATTCTTACAACTTACAAATTTCAAAAACATCGGAGTCAAAATTATGACAAAATATCATGGGAGTGCCAAGGAACAAAGACGGACCATACATATGCTCGGATTGCGAGAATAGAGTTTCCCTCGAGGTTTGTATCAAAGCCTATTTTAACTAAGACATGCCAAAAAGAAAGGGTTTCTTTACATACCTCAAATGTTCTCCAAATTAATCCAAATGCAAACCCAATTCAACTTAATCTCCAGAATATCTAATGTCTACAATTAATTTATAACAAAGTTACATAATTAGCTAATGATTTCTTGGGCGTCAAATTCCAAGTTGTCTTTAAATTCTACAAAATATTCGGCAACATTTTCCTTTAAAATATGTCATCCCGAAAATTCATCTCTGCTCATATTAGTCAACAACAACAACAACCCAACAACCTCAACAATCATTTCCAATGCTCTATTAGGTCAAATAAACATCAAATGTGTAATTCTAACACAACATAACATTATATGACCTACATATACCCAATTCAACCCCAACATACCAACATATACATAAAGATAATTTCCACTTATTTCTTCACACTACCATGATCATAATAACCCAAATAAGCATTAATTCATAAGTCCAACACAACACCACATCACATAGCATACATACCCCAATTTTCGGCCAACCACTACACATACACAATTCATTTTCAACATTAAATCTTTCATGATTTTCTTTCACTTTAGCATACTACAACCTTTATAAAACCTTTATAACACCTAAAATAACATGAAAGCTTACCTTAACATTTCACCTTCACAAATGAGCTACGGTTGCCAAAGTGAAGAGTAAGTAGTTTTCTTGCTCCAACAACTACTTCAAGCTACTTAGGACATCCAATAGAGTAGGTTTGTAACATCAAAAATAATTTGAAATGGAAGAAAAAGAATTTCCCATTTTACTATTCATGGCCAAACCCTTTAGCTTGTTCTTCAAAGTTTTCTTGATTTGTGCTAATTATAGGAGAGTGTAGAACATGTAAAGATGATCTTATGTATGTATATATTTATAGACTAACAAGCTTTGCCAAGTGTGTCACACTTGGTCCAACCAAAACCCAACAAATTTCAAGTGAGTCCCACAAAGAATCTTTAAGACCCTGTGTTTTGAAAACTCCACTTGGGTTCCCAAACTTTTAATAATGTTACTTTGGTCCCAAACTCTCTAATAATGCCACTTTTGTCTCGAATGTTCTAATAATGCCACATTAGTTCCAAATTTTGTAATGGTTCCAATGCACAAAAATACGAGTTCTAACAATGTTCGAGCTAAAAAAATGTCAGAGTGTATTTTTAGATCAAAAAAATTAGTGGAGGAAATTTGAGAACGATATGTCACGACCCACTACTTGACTTATAATAAGAAATTTCGATCTACTAGCTACTTCTTTTTCTTTCAAAACTTGATTAAAATGCTTATATTGCATACGTATATAATGAAATAAAAAATAGTACTCATTTTTTTGACTGTGTAGTATTGTGCAATATTTATACAAAGTGTGTTCATGCAAGGAGGCTAAATCTTTGATATATTCTTATAGTGACTATATTCATTTAGATGGTTTTTTTTATTTATTATAGAGATCATTCAAAAAATTAATTTTGTCAACATTAATAACCAAAATCTCAGAGACACACTTAAACTTTTACTTGGTCCTACTACCCCCCTGAACTTACTTTTTTTGTAATTTAATGCCCCTTATTTGCCTATGTGGCATGTGGCATCCACGCGTGTACTACACATAATATAATTTAGTTGGTTAGGTATGTTAAGTAGACAATGCTAAAATCTCTTACCTTTTTTATTATTTAATCATATAAGTTTGGAAAAAAAGTAAGTGTTATATACTTTTTGGTTATGAATTGTGATATTAATTTTTCCAACTTCATCGCTCCAATGAATTACTTTGAAAGGTTGCCAGAAAGTTGCAAAGTTGAAATAATTTCAAAAACAACTTCTGCAGATGCAATAAGATCAACAATTTTGTCGAGAGAATTCAAATTTCCTGCCGAATCAGATGAGATTTGGAGAAGATTTTCCCCCCTCATTATCAAGATATAATTAATAGATTTTAGTTTTTTCTTGCTTACAACACCAACAAGGAGTTGTTTTCAGTATATGTCATTCTCCTATTCTTCTTGATGGAGGCAAACTGGTAAAATTCTATTTTGGTGTGATATTGTTAGAACCCGTATTGTGGTGTTTTGGATCAATTATAAAATTTAGGGACCAATGTTGCAATTTTTAGAAAATTTGGAACTTAAGTGTATTTTTGAAAAGTTTGAGAATTGAAGTGGAATTTTTAAAACTTGGGGGTTAGGATTCATGTGTCCTCAATTGGTTCATGTAGGAAGAGTTTGGGGACCAAAGTGTATATTCCAAGACTAGAGTTCCTATAGGAATACAAGGCGGCCCCAATTAAAATTTGTGTAGCTTTCCTATTGGGCCAAGTGTGGTACACTTGGACACATAAGGAGTCTTCTTGTATTTATATATGTATAACATAGGCATAAGAACATAATCTTCCCACACTTAGCCATATTTCCAAAAACAAGAAGAACATAGCTGAAAAAAAAACCCTCTCAGGTTACTATAGCACTTCACCAAAATTTGCATTTTTTGATTCTAAAATTATTTTGATGCTACAAGCCTAGTATATTGGACCCCCTAAGTAGCATGGAAGCGTTGGTTGACCATGAAAACACTTCGTTTGGTGAATTGGGCAATTTGAATTCCTTAAAGGGATTTATAAGGTATGTGATCTTTATCTTGTTTTAGTTAAATGTACAGCTTGTATATATGTTAGCGGTTATGTTTTAACGTTGGGAGTTTATGTTGGATGTTTGGGTGATGTAATATGGTTCTTGGAGTTTATAGGAGTGCTTGATTATGATTAATATGTATATAAGTTACATGCTACCCAGATGTGTATTTCTGATAAAAAAAAAAATTCGTTAGTGAATTTAGTGTGGGTATGGCCTTGGAAAGGTTTATTGTTGGTTGTTGGATTGTTGTTGTTGTTGTTGTTGATGAGTTGGAGCCGAGATGGATTCTCGGGGTGGTCTAGTTTAAAGGAAAGTGCTGGCGAATTTTTTTATAAAATTAGGGGCAAAACATGGAATTTAAGACCCATAAAGGATTATAACTTATTATTAATACTATTGTGATTTTTTTTGTATTCGTTAGGCGTCCAGAAGAGTAAGTTGGATTGGCTTGACGTTTGCGGTAGTTGATTTTCTCGCG
>DF361145.1:14490-28762 GCA_000787875.1 Solanum virginianum | reverse complement strand
GGAAGTATTCATGTGTCCTCAATTGGTTCATGTAGGAAGAGTTTGGGGACCAAAGTGTATATTCCAAGACTTGAGTTCCTATAGGAATACAAGGTGGCCCCAATTAAAATTTGTGTAGCTTTCCTATTGGGCCAAGTGTGGTACACTTGGCCACATAAGGAGTCTTTTTGTATTTATATATGTATAACATAGGCATAAGAACATAATCTTCCCACACTTAGCCATATTTCCAAAAACAAGAAGAACATAGCTGAAAAAAAAACCCTCTCGGGTTGCTGTAGCACTTCACCAAAATTTGCGTTTTTTGATTCTAAAATTATTTTGATGCTACAAGCCTAGTATATTGGACCCCTTAAGTAGCGTGGAAGCGTTGGTTGGCCATGAAAATACTTCGTTTGGTGAATTGGGCGATTTGAATTCCTTAAAGGGGTTTATAAGGTATGTGATCTTTATCTTGTTTTAGTTAAATTTACAGCTTGTATGTATGTTGGCGTGGTGTAAATTAAAAGAAAACCATGAAAGGTTGCTTGTTATTTTGAATTGTGAGGTTTGGAGGTAGGGTCGAAATTGGGAGTATGTATGTAAATGGTGTTATATTGTATTGAAACTATAGAATTGGGTTTAGATGGCATTAAAATGATTCTTGTGAGGTGAATGAGGTATTGGAATTTTTTATATGTGTAATTGAAGAATTGGTCGAATTGGAGTCCATGTAAGCAAGTAAATGTTATGTTTTAACGTTGGGAGTTTATGTTGGATGTTTGGGTGATGTAATATGGTTCTTGGAGTTTATAGGAGTGCTTGATTATGATTAATATGTATATAAGTTACATGCTGCCCAGATTTGTATTTGTGATATAAAAAAGGAAGTTCGTTAGTGAATTTAGTGTGGGTGTGGCCTTGGAAAGGTTTATTGTTGGTTGTTGGATTGTTGTTGTTGTTGTTGTTGATGAGTTGGAGCCGAGTTGGATTCTCGGGGTGGTCTAGTTTAAAGGAAAGTGCTGGCGAATTTTTTTATAAAATTAGTGGCAAAACTTGGGATTTAAGACCCGTAAAGGATTATAACTTATTATTAATACTATTGTGATTTTTTTTTGTAGTCGTTGGGTGTCCAGAAGAGTAAGTTGGATTGGCTTGACGTTGGGGTTAGTTTGATTAAGAAAGAGAGGTATGTAAGGTATTTTGTTCTGTGGCATGTCTTATTTGGAATAACTAATGTAATCTTTATGTCCACTCAAATTCTTCCTTTTGATTGTTGTTGGGTCGAGAAGCTAGATATGTAAAGAGTTAGATCTATATATCTATATGCAGAACCCTGAACCTCTTTGCATTTTTAAACATTATGAAGCTTTGAAGGGCTAAGTTTTCTATCTGCGGTTTTTATACTGTGTTCATCTGGTGCTTGGAGGTTATTTCCTAAAAGTGTGTTCTTAAGTGAATTGTTAAACTCTACCCTGTTACTATGTTCTTTTAATTTAGTTTCAATGGTTATACGAGTTTTTGTAGTATTATTTGAGTTGCATTTAGTTCTTTATAGCTATGATTGGGTTTGCTGTATGGTTTATTTTGCTCTTTAAAAAAAAGCTAGCTATGGATCTAGTTGTATTTGGGTGAACTAGTATTCTGTATTTGCAGTTGAAGTTTTAGAATCTGTATATGTGGCTTTTGATAAGCTAATTGTTCAATTATACTCTGTTTTAGTTCACTGTTTTAGTGTTCTTCTATGGAGTTTCAATGATCATGCAATGCTATATTCTATTAAGTTCATTGAGTTTGGTATCACTGTTATTTGGTTTGCTGGGTGGATATTGTGTGCTTTAGAGAAAAATGGGTTTTCTGCTTGTCCCGAATTAGTATCTGAGGAGTTGAATTCCAGTGAAATTTGGATGAACTAATAGGTTGGATTCGGTGCTAAAGTTTTGGATGATGATCTTATGGCTTTTGATCAGTCCATTTCTTCTAGACCTTTAGCTTATACTTATTCCTTAATTTGGTAGTAAATTTTAAGTACCCTTTGATTGAACTAGCGTGTTGTTCCTCTCTATCTACATAACAATCTCTTTACTCGTAGATAATATTATCTTCATGACATAATGGTGCAATGCTACAATCTGTTATAGTAGCTAGCAAGTTGTATTCCTATCCTTTATGCATAAGTAGTTTTGAAGAGGATAAAATAGTCACACAAATGTGTAGAGATATTTATACTTGGTAATAATAATCAGGTTCAATCATGCTACCCTTCACTATGATTTCACATATATGCCTTTGGGAACTTGATAGATTTAGTACCTTTCCAAATAGCAAAGTTGTAAGCTTATTTATAGAGAAATACTGGAATTTTAATTTATCAATTGACATATGTTCTTCAAATTTGTGTACAATTGTTTCTGCGTATTTCATACTTGTTTCAAGACATTTAGATTATAAAGGAATAATACCCTTTTGGCATGGTTTGAATTAAATAAGAGCTATAAGCTAAATCCAGTGGCCTATATTTTCTTAATCCTTCACAATATGAACTGCTATATATTTTGATTCCCTGTTGGTTTCTCTCAAGTTGATATCTAAAGTGACAGTACCCAGTAGATGTCTCAAGGTTGTTGCTGTCATGTTAATTCAACCATTGTTTTCTAGTGTGATTTTATCTTTTAGTTGACTGTTAGCTCTCAAGACTTCAGAACTGTCACATGTCCCTAAATGTGTTCATTTACATGTTGTTGCTACGATTACATGCTTAAAAAAATCAGTTTGTTAGAAATTGCTTATATGTTCCCATTCTTAGGATGTTGCTTTACTGGTATAATACTTAAAATTTGTGGTTTGTTTGTCTGGTTGTCCGTGGAATTTGTATGAAAGGTGGCGAGTATGAATGTGAATCGTAGTATTAAGTTGTCGGTATTGTTGGGTTTAAATGCCATGACCAGATTCATGTGATATGCCTTCTAAGTTTGTAAATTGTAAGAATATGTATAACTTACTAAGGTTTAAAAGAATTTATTCTCTACTAGTTTTAAAAGTCTGAATATCCTGTAGTTTTTGATAGAAAACCCAAATTGTTTTGGAATTAGTTTTGAAATGTCCCGTAGAAGTGTGTATGATTTAGATTGGGTCTAATAATTATTGTTTTGATCTCAAGTATGACTTTGTCCTTGCATATGAATATTTTGCTTATGTTTGGAACTTATGGTGATGATTTTGTGCATATGACCTACTTCGGAGTTAGGCTGTTTGACGGTGAGTTCGGGGACGGTGGTACGTAACATCCGGCTCACTTGTTTGTTACGTGATGTTCAATGCTATGTTACGCTGGGTGAGTATGGGGACGGCGATACTAATGCCCAACTCACAGTGGCTGCTTCTGTATTATGATAGGTGTGTACGAGGATGGCAATACGTAATGCTCGACTTACCTATGCTGAGCGTGGGAGACAGGGACGGCGATACGTAGTGCCTGGCTCACTTATGCTATTTTCTGTATGATGATATGTGAGGCAGGGATGGTGATATGTAGCGCCTGACTCACTTACTCTATGATTGATATGTCAGGAAAGTAAATGTTTGTGACTTGAATTTGAACCTTGAAAGTGGACATTTTGATATTTTGTGGATATATACTGCTCTTTGTACTTTTGTTTCAGTTATCCCTCATTTTCATATGTTGGGAAGAAAGTATGTAATAATTTGGATATGCACGTACCGTTATACTTTGTCCTTGTTTGCTATACACCTGGTACGCTGGTAAGTATGTATTTCTATATATTTTGTGTACTTTCTTCTTTACATATTCGGTATTTTTTTCTTACTGGTTTTCCTGCTCTTTAGTGGCTGCGTCTATACTTTCTGCATTTACAGCTATTCTGGTGAGATATCCTTCGTGCTTACGCTCTCTGACTTCGAGTGTGACGTGCTCCTGCTGCTTCGGTGCAACCACTTGGTATATATATATATATATATGCATTATATGCTGCAACTATTCTATATTACAGGGTTTGGTTAGTTAATAAAACAAAGAAAACTCTGCCAAAATTTTCATAAATCATTTATCCATTATAACTGAGATCTGGCTTGTGTGTATGTCTGGGTAGCCCAGTCGGGCACTAGTCACGGCCCATGGGGTTAGGTTGTGACAGATATCTTTTATGATTTTGTTTTTTAATTTTAATATCAATGTGTGTACATATCTAAATTATTTACAAGTATCTGCTAATTCTCGTAGGAGGCGAAATAAGGATTTAAATTTTATAAATTTAATTTTTACTATTTATAATTATTTTTAATTTAGTAGGATCATATCAACAATTTATTGAATCCATCATGATTTTTTACACAAAACTTCATCCTCTAAAGTGAAAGTGTTAGGTTAAGATGAATCTAATATTAATATTTACATCTGTTTTTACCTCTACTATCACATGTTTTAGACAACAAAAATTCAATGAAGAAATCAATACATGCGTCAAACTAGGGTTTAAACTCATAAGCTAAAGTAATCTTTCAACCCTCTTTATTACTAAACTAAATGTTTTTTCTTATATTGCGTGGATTCAACTATTAGTGTATAATAAAAATGTAATTTAACCCTAAGGTGATTTAGTTGAACTATTTGCCTTCCTCTAGCTTTTCTCCTTGTACCAGATTACACTAATAGCTCAAGTAGGCGAAAAGAAATGATCAACCAATATTTTTTATATTCATGAAGATTTGACATTCAATCTCTTATAATTTTATATCCAATTCATTGATCTCCACACTTTTACACACTTGATGTTAATTTTCATACTTCTAATTTGTTGAGGAAGGGAAAAGTACGAAGTGCCAATCTTTATTCTGTTTCACTCTCCAAAGTCTAGGTCATTCAAAAAATTGAACAATATGACCTTTGGGTGTTTGTTTTCTATTCTCCAGATTATACCAAATTTGTTTCATTTTAAATACAATATTTTTATTTATTATTATCTTATATTGCTTATTCTATTTCAATTATCATAAATTATTTGTTTTTCTTTTTGTTGTTTCACTCCTATAGACTCCATTTTGCTGTTCTTATTAGCCATTGTACTTTCTCCACTATTTTTCTCTTTTATTTGGGATTGATGCACTTGAGACAAGGGTGTGTCAAAAATAATCTCTCTACCTCAACAAAGTAGTGGTAAGGTCTATGTACACTCTACGTTCCATTAACCCAACTTTGTGGGATCTCACTAGTATGTTGTGGTTTATTGTATGGATCGTTACTTAAATTTCATTAAATTTTATGGTGGAATTCCTGGGTCTAGCAGTCCTTTGAACCGCACTTATGCATTGGCCAACCGACAAGACCAGGAGGCATCGCCAAATGTTATCACAGGTATATTATTAGTTTTTTCTTGAGCTATGTATGCACTAATTGATCCTGGTTCTACATTATCGTATATTTCTCCTTTGGTTGCTAATAAAATGGGGATAGAGTCTGATCCGATAGAGCCTTTTGAGGTAGTCACACCAGTAAGGGATTTTATTATTGCCAATCGCATTTATAGAGACTGTTCGATATTTATTTGTGGCCGCCGCACTAAGGCCGATCTGGTAGAGTTAGATATGACTGAGTTCGATGTGATTATGGGTATGGATTGGCTAGCTTCTTCTAATGCTAATATTGGTTGTCAAAAGAAGATATTCTGTTTCAAATTTCCAGGGGAACCAGTTATTGAGTAGGCAGGTAATATTGCATCGTCAAGGGGTAAATTTATTTTATACCTCAAGGGAAAATAATGATCAGGAAAGGGTATCTTTCTCATTTGGCCCGTGTATATGATTTAGAGGCAAAGGCATTGACTTTTCAGTCAATCCTAGTTATTCTTTATCATTTGGTCTGTGTACATGATTTAGAGGCAGAGGCACCAACTCTTCAATCAATCCCAGTTGTTAAAGAATTGCCAGATGTATTTCTAGATGAGCTTCCATGCCTTTCTCCCGAGCGGGAGATAGAGTTTGCTATAGATTTGCTGCCAGGCACTCAACCTATTTCTATTCCTCTATACAGAATGGCATCGGTAGAATTAAAGGAATTGAAAGAATAACTGAGAGATCTATTGGAGAAGGGTTTTATTTGGCCTAGTACGTCACCGTGGGGAGCTCTGATATTATTTGTAAGGAAGAAAGATGGATCGCTGATGTACATTGATTATCAGCAGCTGAATAAGGTATCGATAAAGAATAAATACCCTCTTCCCAGGATTGACTATTTGTTTGACCAGTTGCAGGGAGCTAAATATTTCTCAAAGATAGACCTGTGGTCAGGTTACCATCAGGTGCTAGTATGGGAGGAGGATATTCCTAAGATATCATTCAAGACCCGGTACTGGCATTATAAATTTAAAGTTATGTCTTTTGGACTAATGAATACTTCAGCAGTATTCATGGATCTTATGAATCGGGTATTCACATCATTCTTAGATATGTTCGTGATTGTGTTTATTGATAACATTCTGGTCTATTCTCAGTCAGAAGAAGAGCAAGCAGATCATCTGAGGATGGTGCTTGGCACACTTCGGCACCAGAAAATATATGCTAAATTTTCTAAATGTGAATTCTGGTTGTCTTCAGTGGCGTTTCTGGGGCATATTTTAAGAGTTGACGGCGTCCGGGTAGATTTCCAAAGGTTTGAGGCCATAAGGAATTGGATTAGGCCTACGACACTGACAAACGTGCATAGCTTCCTAGGATTAGCTGGTTATTACTGGAGATTTGTGGATAAATTTGCTTCCATTTAGTGCCTTTGACAAGGCTAACTTAGAAGGGAGTGAAGTTCCAATGGTCTGATGCTTGTGAGCATAGTTTCGAGTTGCTGAAGGAGAAGTTTACTACGGCTCTAGTCCTGACTCTTCCCAAAGGTCCAGGTGGGTATGTGATCTATTATGATATCTCTAGTCTGGGTTAAGGATGTGCGTTGATGCAGCATGGCAGGGTAATAGCTTATGCTTTCCGGCAGCTCAGAAAACACGAGAAGAACTATCCTACTCATGATTTGGAGTTAGCTGCGGTGATTCATGCCTTGAAGATGTGGAGACATTATTTATATGGGATTCATGTTGATATTTATACTAATCATAAGAGCCTTTAGTAGATCTTTAATCAGATGGAGTTGAACCTGCAGCAGCGGAGGTGGTTAGAGTTGCTGAAAGATTATGATGTGGATATTCTCTACCATCTTGGGAAAGCTAATGTGGTGGCAGATGCACTTAGCCATAAGTCCATGGGTAGTTAAGCGGATATGCCCTTAGAGAGGAGAGAGATGGTCCGCGATATTCATCATCTAGCTAGTCTTGGAGTTTGTTCGGCTGATTCTGGAGATGTTGGGGTTTGGGTTCGAGGTATGTCTGAATTTTCCATTACAGGAGAGATTAGCCAGCATCAGTACGAGGATCCTATACTGGCTCAGTACAGAGACACCGCCCTTAAAAAGGGAAGTACTCCATTTGAACTTACCTCCGATATAATATTATTATTCAGAGGAAAGTTGTGTGTACCTGATGTGGCGAGTTTGCGATGACAGGTTATGGGCGAGGCATACTATGCCCGCTATTGTATTCACCTAGGGTCGATGAAGATATACCATGATCTCAAATGCTTATATTGGTGGGATGGTATGATAAGGGACATAGCAGAGTTCGTCGCTCAGTGTCTGAATTGTCAGCAGGTCAAAATTGAGCACCAGAAGCCCGGTGGTCTATTGCAAGAAATGAAGATACCAACGTGGAAGTGAGAGATCATTAATATGGATTTGATTATAGGTTTACCTCGCACTCCATGAATTTATGATTCCATTTGGGTTATTGTTGATCGGCTGATGAAATCAGCTTATTTTGTTCTGGTACGGACCACCTACTCAGCTGAGGATTATGCTAGACTTTATATAAGGGAGATTGTGCGACTTCATAGTGTTTCCATTTCTATTATCTCTGACAATGGTGCCCAGTTCACTGCAAATTTTTGGAGGTCATTTCAGGCAGGCTTACGGACGCAGGTGAGTCTTAGTACAACATTCCACCCCCAGTCTGACGGACAGGTCGAGCGCACTATACAAACTTTGGAAGATATGTTGTAGGCCTGTGTTATTGATTTCAAAGGTATCTAGGATAATCATTTTCCACTTATTGAATTTGCTTATAATAACAACTACTACTCTCTGTGCTATTGATTTCAGAGGTAGCTGGGATGATCATTTTTCCGTTTGTTGAATTTGCTTATAATAACAGCTACTACTCCAGTATTCAAATGGCACCCTATGAGCATTGTATGGCAGGAAGTGTAGGTCACCGATCGGTTGGTTTGATATTGGAAAGAACTGAGTTGATTGGACCAGATGTGGTTCAGCAGGAGGTAGATAAGGTGAAACTCATTCAGGGGCAATTATTAGCGACTCAGAGTCGACAGAAATCGTATGCAGATAATCGCCGTCGACATTTAGAGTTTCAGATTTGTGATTGGGTTTTTCTTAAAGTATCACCTATGAAAGGTATTATGAGGTTCGATAAGAAAGGGAAGCTCAGTCTGAGATATATTGGGCCATATTAGATTGCTCGTAGAATAGGCAAGGTTGCCTATGAATTAGATCTGCCAATTGGCTTAGAAGCCATATACTCGGTATTCCACATTTCTATGCTTCATAAGTGTATTGGCGACCCTTCCAGAGTCTTCCCTGTGGATGATGTCCAGGTCACGGAAGAATTATCTTATAAAGAGCAGCCCGTAGCCATACTAGATCATCAGGTGAGAAGATTACGGAATAAAGATGTGGTTTCGATTAAGGTGTTGTGGCAAAATAATAATTGAGAGGAAATAACCTGGGAAGTAGAAGGGCAGATGAAGAAGCAATATTCTCACTTATTCTCGGTGCCTTTAGGTAATTCAATTCTTTGCTTAACTATGTTGTGTGATAACTGAATTATTGGTTAATGGATGTTGTTGTGATAATTGAAAAGGAAACTTCCCCTAAATTGTTTGTATGACTTGTATGGTCGGTTTAACATTCGAGGATGAATACTTTAAGGTGGGAGGATGTTAGAACCCGTATGACCTTCATTGGATGAATTAGAAAAAGTTTGGGACTAAAAGTGAAATTTTTGGAAGTTGGAGTTCATGGAAGTAATTAGGTGGTTCCTACATGAATTGTGTTAGGCTTTAATTGGACCAAGTGTGGTGTGGACCATATACACTTGGCAAGTCTTGATTATATATATATATATATATATATATATATATATATATATATATATATATACATATGTAAGATTATCTTTTCCTTTCACTTATCATCTACACTTAGAAATATAAGAGCAAGTTGAAGAACATCATTAAGGAAGCTCTCGGTTCCCTTTATCTCTTATCATTTTATACTTAGAAAAATAAGAAGCAAAGTTGAAGAACTTTAAGAGAAGTTCTCGGCCTAGGCAAGAGAAATTTGAAAATCTTCTTTAACTATTTCAAAAATTATTTGTTGGTACAAACCAACTATTTTGATGTCCCTAAGTAGCGTGGAAGTGTTGTTGGAGCAATTAATCACCTCTTTCCTCACTTTTGGAAACCCTAGCCATTTTTTGAAGATGAAGAGAAAAGGTAAGATTTAATGTGTTGTTATGTGTTGTATGTGAAGGAATGATTGGGAACCATCCATGTGTGTATGTAGCATGTTAACCGGACTTATGAATATGGTTAAGTGGTGATAATCAGAGCTATTGTTGTTATATTATTGTTTGAATTGATTATTGATATTGTTGGGTTGTTGTTGTTGTTATTTTTGATAGATTGAGCCGAGTTGAATTCTCGGGGTGGCCTATTTTAAGGGGAAATGCTACCCAAATTTTTGTAGAATTAAGGGCGAAGTTGAAATTTAAGGCCCAAAAAGTCTTTAGCTAATTGCTTGGCATTGTTATGAATTATTTGTAGACTTTGGGTGATCTGAATCATAACTTGGAATTGGGGTTGCATTGGAATATTTTGGAGAGCATTGGAGGTATGTAAAGCAACCTTTCCTTTTGGCATGTCTTAGAATTTTTATGACTTAGGATGAGTACGTTCTTCACAAGTGGGGCCAGTTAGGGTCTCCACCTGTCTGTGGGTCCCGCAACACCCTTTTTAGGTAAATCTGAGACCTGTTGAAAGAAATGTAATAATTATGCTTCTGGTTTCCAATATGGTAATTTTTGCTTATCTTTGCATTTATGACAAGGATTTTATGCATATGATTACTCACTACTCTGCTCGTTCTCATTATGATATCGTTCACCGGTTCCAGGGTTGGTTGATTGTCATGCGTATTATAATATCCTCCAGTGTCAGGCTGTGCTTGGCAGTGAGGATAGGAACAATGATACATAACGCCTAAGGTCACTACATACTCTACTATGATTGGGGTGAGGCTGGATCTGGGTGAGTACGGGGACGGCGATACGTAACGCCTGACTCACTCATTATATTTCTGTATTATGATATGTGAGTACAGGGAAGGCGATACATAATGTCTAGCTCACTTATGTTATTTCTGTATTATGATATATGATGGAGATTCGGATATTTGCAACTTTCTGGTATTATGCTGTGTTGTGGCGCCATTGACAAGTGGGCAACCATATTTCCTGTGCCCTATACATGATTTGTATTTTGAAAGTAATCAGTTTAATACTTTTGGATATGTATTTGCCTTGCATACTTTTGTTTCGACTACTACTTAGATTTACATTCTGTTCATTCTGCTTTACATATTCAGTATGTACTTCATATTGACCCCCTTTTTCGGGGGCTGCATTTTATGCCCGCAGGTACCGACGTACAGTTTGGTGACCCCCCGGCTTAGGATATTTTTTTTCTATTTGGAGTGCTCTCTCTGTTTCGGAGCCCACTTTTGGTATACACTTGTTCGTTATTTTGCATATACATTTATTCATGGGTACGCTTGGGCCCTGTCCCGTCTTATGATTCTGTCAGTCTGTTTATAGGTCTGTGGATATGTATATATGTCTGGGTTATGCCCAGTCTGTATGGTTAGATCTGTTTGATGTGTATGTTGAGCGGCTTTACCTGCCATGGTGGCCTTGTCAGCCCGTATATGTACATATGTTGTTATGTTGACTTTGTCTAGTATCTGTTGGTCTTTTTCTGAACGCAAGATGATTTTGGATAGTCCGTAAAACAAAGGAAACTATGCTAAATTTTTTAAAAATATATATGTCATTTAGTTGTAACTCAGCTTTGTGACTGTGTCTGGGTGCCCAATCCGGGCACTAGTCACAGCCCACGGGGTTGGATCGTGAAACACTTTTTAAAGTATTGTGATGTGACATACCAGATGGATAGCGACTAACTCTAGGGGTAACTCCAACTCATAGTCTATATTACCAACTCTCTTCACATTTTGATAAAGACAATTTACCTGGGACTCGCTTTTCTTTCTTCCTAAACCTCATAACCCTCTTTATAGGTGACACCTTAAAGTGTACACGATCATTCTCCTCATATTACTATAGGATTTCTATCGTGTTTATACACTCTTAAATCTCTCGTAAACAAGTTTCACCTTCTTTATGGATTGATGCACCATGTTTTGTCCAATTAATTCAGCTTCACTTATGTAGAACCACCAAATTGACAGTCTACACCTCTCCTTGCATAAAGCTTCATAGGGAGCTATCTGAATACTATCATAAAAGCCATAATTATATGCAATCTCAATGATAGGTATCATCCTAATTACATTTGAAGTTAAGGACACAAGCCCTAAGCATGTCCTCCAAGGTAATGAAGCTATCTGAATATTAGCATGAAAGCCATAATTATATGCACACTAAATGATAGGTATCATCCAAATTACATTTGAAGTCAAGGATACAAGCCCTTAGCATGTCCTCCAGGGTCAGAATGTGCTCTGCTTGGCCATTTTTATGCGAGTTTAAAGCAGTATTATGAACTCTATATAGCCTAAGAATCTCCAAAACTAGGATGTGAATTGAGTTCCTCTATTTAAGATGATAGATAATTGAACTCTATATAGCCTAAGAATCTCCAAAATATACAATCCGGTATAATCCTATACAATGTTAGTCATTTTAATTGCCAAGAAGTGAGCTTATTTTTTCATCTTGTGCACGATTACCTAAATTGAGTCAATTTGTTTATAGGACCTCAAAAATCTTGTAATGAAATTTATGTTGATCATCTCCTACTTTTACTCTAAATCTCTATATTATAAGCCAACCCACAAGGCCTTTGATGTTCAACTTTAACCTACGGGTTCGAGTACTTAGAAATGAAGCTAACAACGTTCCTTTCATCCCACTCCACTAATACTCTTCTTGCAAGTCTTGGTATATCTTTGTGGAACCACGATAGATAGAGTATCTGGAGCTATGAGCTTATTCCATAATCCTATCTGGAACATCATCAATACTGGGGGCATACGACCTATCTTGGTACCTCAAAACATCAATTTTCCCTTTTGAGAAAAACATAACTTTCAGTCTGTGCACACCATCTTTTAACTGACATAAAAAAAGATCATGGTCTTGTTTTTTCTTCACCTCCATCACAAGAGATGATGCAAGCCTATTTAGAATAATAACTGCCTTTTTCTCAAAATCTACAAGTTGAACTCTCAATAAGACAGGTCTATGCACTTCTTTTCTAGTTCCTTCTCTTCCTACTTAATGTGAGTAGTGCTCCCCACATACTACTTTCTATGAGTATCAACAACCACATTAGCTTAATTTGTGTGGTCGAGAATGCTCATGCCATAATCCTTGAGCAGTTCTTGCCATCTTCTTTCCCTCAGATTAAGCTCTTTTATATTGAACACATATTGCAAGCTTTTTTGGTTTGTGAAGACATCCATATGCACTTAAGATAAATAAAGTCTCCAGATCTGTAATAGAAGCAACATGTTTTCCAAGCCAAGATCATGATTGGAATTCTCTCGTGAACGTTAAGTTGTCTAGAAGTTTATGCTATCACATTTCCATTCTACATCAACACAAAACCCAATACAACTCAAGACACATCACAAAAACCTATGTCATGTCATGCAGGGTCAACTGGAGTGGTGGTTAATCTAGTCTTCAATTCCTAAAAACTACTCTCACAGTCATCAGACAATTAGAACTTTTCCTTCTTCTGAGTCAGCTGGTCAATGCTGATAATGTAGATGAGAACCCTCTACAAATCTCTGAGAATAGCTAGCCAAACACAAGAAGCTTCTTATTTCCATCAGAGATATGGGTTTAGTCTAATTCTTCACCGCCTCAATCTTTTGGGTATCAAATCAAATATCATCTCTTGATATAATATGGCCTAAGAAAGCTACTTATGCCATCCAGAATTTACATTTTGAGAATTATGCATAAAACTCTCTATCCCTAAGAGTCTAAAGAACACTCCTTAGATAATTGACATGTTTCTCTTCACATGTAGAGTAGACCAAGATAGTGTCTATAGACACAATTACAAACATATCTAGATATGGATTGAAAACTTAGTTCATGAGATCCATAAAAGTTGCAGATGGGTTCGTCAAATTAAAAAAAATGACCATAAACTCAAAATGTCCATAATTAGTCAAAAAGACTATCTTTGAAATATTATATTCTCTTACCTTTAACTGATGGTATCCGGACCTCAGGTCTATCTTTGAGAAACAAGTAGCACCCTAAAGTTGTTCAAACAAATCACCTATCTTTAGGATAGTATATTTGTTCTTTATGATGACTTTACTCAGTTTTCTATTATAAATGCACATTCTAAGGGACACAAATTTCTTTCACGTGAAGAGGACTAAAGCATCCAATGGTGAGACACTCAGCCTAATGAATCCTTTATCTAACAAATCCTTCAGCTACTCTTTCAACTCCTTAAGATGAGCAAAGACCATTTTACATGGAGGGAGGGAAATATGTTATATTTTAAGAAGAACATTTATTTCAAAGTTCATATATCTATTGCGAGGGACTCCAAGTAGATCATTAGGAAATACATCAGGAATCTCATTGATAATAGGGACTAACCCAAGAGACTCTACTCCATCAATTCTTTAACTTGCGTGAATAGATAAATACACCCTTTAGTGATTAGCTATTTTTCCCTAAGGTAGGAGATAAATTTACCTTTAGGCACCACAAGACTACCTTTCTACTCTATAGCAAGCTTATTTAGAAATTCAAACTTGACAATTCAAGTCTTACAATTGATAGAAGAATAACAGGAGTAAAGCCAATCCAAGACATGAATCACATCAAAATCGATC
>DF361145.1:0-14417 GCA_000787875.1 Solanum virginianum | reverse complement strand
AATCGATCTTCTCTAGCTCAATTAGGTTTGCCAATATACATCTATGTTAAATGGACACAGTACAGTCTTTATAGACCTTTATAGTTATAATGGACTCACAAATAGGAGTACAACCTCTAAAAGGCTTAAGAATACACTAAGGAAGGATCTTAAATTTACTGGCCATGTAAAGGTTCACAAATGATAAAGTGGTACTCTAATCAAGTAAGGCATACATATCATGAGAAAAAATGGAAAGCATACTAGTAATAACATATGGTGAACTCTGCTTATTTGTGCGATTGGCCATGGGATAAAAACAGTTTGTGCCTTCGTCTATACTTGAAGTAGTACCTCTATGATTACCTCAAGTTGGTGGTACTGGCAAAAAAGATAAGGCCTTTCTATCCCCTTATTCTACCTCTTTATTAAACACACTCTCCATATATAATCCATCTTCTTATAGTTTTAGAACCTATTGGATACCTTTTTGTAGTTTCCCGAATGCAAGTTAACTTATTTTACACGTAGTGGCTTCTCCTTTGTATCTTATGCCATACTTCCCTGAGGTTGGCACCCTAAGATCGAGAATTTTCATACCTCTATATGGAGTTGGTGTAGTTTTTAAGGATGGTGCATTACACAAAGACCTATTATTGAAGAAGTACCTATCCCCATTATTCTTTTTATGCTGGCTAGACTCATGCCTTACTGATTTGGCCCTCCTACTCATATGCTCCTCCCTATCTTTCCACTTATCCTCCTCAACTTGTCGTGCATATACCATATGTCTAGAGATGTCCATATTTGAAATCAATCAACAATGATAACTTACACCCTTCGTTCACATACTTGCCTAAGATAGAGACAAACTTCCTCATCTTAGCTCTCATGTCTGGGACCATTTTTGGAGCATACCTAGACAACTAAATGAACTTAAGGCCATATGCTTTGACATTCATCTACTCTTGTTTAAAGTTCACAAGTCCCTCAACCTTTGCTACCCTTAACTCATTAGGAAGGAAGTGATCAAGGCAAATATTCTTAAATTCATTCCACACCGCAAGATCAATATTCTCACCTTATATCTTCTCTAATTTCTTGAACCAGACATTTGTTACATCCTTCGATTGGTAAGAAGAAAGCTTGCCTCTCTCAATATAATTTGCATGTATAGGTATCAACACTTTTCATATTTTATTTATGAAATTATAGGGTAAGTCTTCAACGTTGGACCCAATAATGACTAGTGTGTTCAACCTTAGAAAATCTCTAAGCCTTGCTGCAACAATCAGCTCTTGAGAGCTAAGAGTTAGTGAGGTTTAATAATAACTTTGGCAGCTACAAACTTGGTGAGCATGGAAATGGCTCCTTTGATATTACCATTTGAAATAGGGGTAGGTTAGGTTGAACAGTAGGCATTTATGGAGGCTCAATAGTTCTACCAGATTGACCCCAGTCACCCATTCTTTTCTGGGTTTTATATTCTCAATGTTAGATGATAAAGCATAGTTTTAGGTAGTACTATGCTTAGAAAGGATGTCAGCAAATGTGTTACACACAAGATAGGTACATTAATAGAGTTAAACTCTATCACACGAACTTAGAGCATAAGAAATTAGACAATTCTTAATATCCAGTAGCCTCTTGATTATAGGTTAGGTGCACAATACACCTATAAGGAAGACTCTACTAGACATGGCTTCATAGATACTCTTGGATTCTTGAACTCTTTGCTCTGATACTAAGTTTTGTCATGCCTCAAGAGGGTATCCTAGGCATGGCCGACACTTAGAAACCATTGTTGATCCCTCAGCGAATCACTCAGTCTGACCACATGTCCAGTGAATAGGGGAAGACTAGGTTAAATAAGCAAAGGACTTTCTAGTGGAAGATCACTCAATGATTTAATAGAATAAGTGTCAAAACCGACAATCCAACTCAATTCAATATTGTAAGACTAGTTGGAAAGAATAACTCTAAGAAACAAAACATCAACTACAACCAATTAGTGTCTATGAAGTCTTTACCTCTAACATCTAGATAGGGCCTATGATAGGTTCATAGCAACATCAAGAAAACGAGTAGTCCAGAAATAATAAATGGCATAATTAGAATGCTTCCTGAAGCAAGGAGGTCATAGCACAAAATAGAATGGATCTCAACAAAGCATTTGTTGATGATCTCTAGCACTTGTATATTCATCATGAAATGATGTTCTGCCAAAAGGATGTCAATACATGAAATGTATGGTATGTAAAATAGAAGGATAAATAACAAACTCAAAATATACCCAACTCGAATAGCTCAGCTCAAAATGAAAACAGAAACTTAATAAAGAAAGACAAGATCAAGTAAATATAATTTGGGAAGGATTCAATCATATACAAGTTAATTCAAACATATTAGTACTATTATATGCTATTGGGAGTTTCTCCAATCGACAACAATCACCTACAACCGATGATGATACAATGAAGCAATGTCATTGCCACACCCGTCCAATACTTTTCCAAGATAAGGGATGATCAACCTCATTAGATCCACGATAAAAAAAACTAAGTCCTCTTTTGGGACAAAAGGAGAACATCCGATTTTACGGTTCAATCCTCTCTTACATTTGCTACATAGTTTAGTAAATTTGAATGATTATTTACTCTCACCCAATTTGATGCTCAATAATCCTCCCAAGACTCTATATTCTCATAAAACTCCAATCAATTCACTTGATTAAGTCATTTAATTAAGCCATTTAATTACTCTTATTCCATTTTCATTAATTTGACAATACTCTTACCATAAATATCCTCAACAAATCATAAGATCAATTCATATACATTTGTAAGGAACCAACCTTTACATTTAAGAAAAGGGTTTACACTTTAAATGTACAAGTTCATCAGGGTAAGGAACCTCATTGACTACTTAGTCTACACACATAATTTAACTCAATCTAATTCACGGCATGCAAAGTTTATGCTTTCAAGTTTAATCCACACATAGTAGTAGGTTTTCTACAACATTTAACTAAGGTTCGTATGACATAGTGCATAATGATACGTCAAAATTTACACTCCAAAAGGAAGAGTAAAATAGTTGTTACTCAAATATAGAATTCAATCAGAGTTGAGGTCGAACCCACAGGGAATGTAGTGAGGGTATATCTATTAGTACTATTTTTCAGTTGCAGTTACTATTTCTCAAAAATAAAAATGCATCAAGTAAAATACGGGGATGAAAGTAAGAATATGTGGTAAAGTAGAACAATGTCAAAAAAAAAAATTAATAGTTAAAGTTGTGATCAGTTGATAATGTGGCTAGGATTGTTTTTTCATGACACCAAACTCGATAGAAAACTGTCACGACTCGATTTCTGGGTCATGATGACACCTATTAGATCCCATCTACACACAAGCTAATTCCCAACACCAAGTCGGGTACCTATCCTAAATCACTAACACAATAATACCATTATATATGCATAATCCGACCACAACCTACCTAGAATTTTGAAGTTATATGCATATAGTTACTACAGACATTAGTACACATGCATATACATATATATATATATATATACATATATATATGTGTGTGTGTGTGTATGTGTGTGTATAGATAGATATATAATAATAATAATAATAATATACATAACCAAGAGAAACTCCTACAATACAAGCCAACTACAAGGTACATGGCGAATGATTGAATACAAAAGAAGGCCACCCAAAATATAATGAGACTGTAAAAGATCTAGCGCTACTAATGCTTACCAATATCTCCTGAATCTTTTGGCGTACCTCTAACTCTGTGATGTGGCTAGTACCTAGACATGCACCATGGGAAGATAAAGAAATGTAGGGGTGAGTATCGATATAAGGCACCCAACAGGCATCATCGGCTGACTTAGTGAAATACTGTAACTATAGAATGCTCAAATATAGAGAACTGTAGTAAGACTAGCAAATTAGGACTCAGATGAAAGAATAAGCATGTTTGGAGAATTATTAACCCCAAATTAACAACTCAAATGATGTGTAATGATATCAATTGACAAAACTCGAGTAGGACCATAACACAACTTTTACCAGATTATGATATAGTGTTATACGTGGGTGTGAGGCCCTAATGTCTTACACTCACACACAATCAGGGTATGTATAAGTGTGTGGATCCAATAATAATCAATCGGGTCCCTAACCCAAGAGCAATCAATAGGGTCCCAGATGTTAGAACCCGCATTTCGTGCATGGGAATAATTACAAATATTTGGGACTAAAGTGAAAATATTAGAAAATTTAGGACTAAAGTGGTATTATTGGAGAATTTGCGATCAAAGTGATATTATTGGGATGTTTGAAACCCAAGTAGATAAAATTCATAATTCACTTTCTTCCATTTCCAAATTATTTTGATGTTGCAAATCATCTATATTGAGTCCCCTAAATAGCATGGAAGCGTTATTTGAGCAAAAAAACACTTCATTCATCAACTTTGGCAATCCTAGCTTAAGTGAAAGGTTAAAGTGCTAAGGTAAGCATTTATCTTGTTTTATGTGTTCTTAAGGTTCTATGTATGTTGTAGTATGTTGAAATGAAAGAAAATTATAAAATATTGAATGTTGGGAGTGAGTTGTATATGTATGGATCTTGGTCTAATTTGGGGTATGTATGTTATGTTGTGTTGTATTGTGCTGGAATTTATGAATTGATGTTAGATAGCATAAAGTGATCATGGTAGAGTGAAGGAAGTATTAGAAATCATTTTTATACATATATGAGCCATGTTAGCAAAATTGGGGTCAATGTATGTAGTGTAATGTTATGTTGTGTTGGAAGTATGAATTTGATGTTTAATTGGTATTATATGATTATTGGAAGATGAAGGAATGCTTGAATATCATTTAAATGTATATAAAAGTGTGCTGTCCAATTTTTGTAGATGTGCTAAAATGATGTTATTTAGTATTATTATTGCTATTATGGCGTTGGAAATGATTGTTGATGATGTGGGGTTGTTGTTGTTGTTGTTGCTGATGGAATTAAGCCGAGTTAGGTTATCGGGGTAGCTTATTTTAAGGGGAGATGCTTCCAAAATTTTTAAAACTAAAGGCAACCTTGGAATTTAACGCCCAAAAAGCCTTTAACTAGTCATTTGATATTGTTATGAATTATTTGTAGGCGTTCAGCATCCCGAAAACATAAGTTGGAGTTGAGTTGTAATTGGATTGAGTTGGTGGACGTTTAAGGTATTTAAAGGATTCCGTTCTTTGGCATGACTTAGATAAATGTAGACAACGATATGAGACTTGAAAGATCTCTATAAAAAGATGGTTATTCAATTCTAGTTTTTTGTACTCTTGTCAATTATTATTCAGAGAGATAATGTTGAGAATGGTCCATTTATAAATGTTTGCCAGAAAATGTTTTTATCAGATATATTTATCTCGGATATAGTGATAGGATAAAGTGATGCCCAACAGAAAATTTCAACACCCTTTGTTCCCAAGTTACTAATCTTTCGGGCTAATCATGCAGGATATGTAGCTAGGTTTGTAATAAAAATTTATGTTTGTTATAGGCAAATGATTAAGTTTAGTATTGTTATGATTTTGCTGTTAAACTATATAATTTAGTAGCTCTTACAATATTTTTCATAATTTGGTGCATATTTGTATGTGGACTACCAGTAATACGATCAACACTGATGTGTAAGCACATGAAAAGAGCTATATGTGGTGCATCTAGCCTTAAAATATAAGGTTTGACTATTTAGGCATAGGATTTCAGAAGTTCTGTTATTAAAAAAGAAAACTGATGCTTAAACTGGTAACATCTGGGACTAGTCAGTGCTTTTATAGGTTGACTACCATTCACTAGCGCAATTCGGACTTGAGTATGACTTATGTTCATTTTTTTCGTATTTCTATGAAAATTTATCATGTTCTTGACTCTTGTGTCTTTGTAGTTTATCAAGTTTAACAATAGGTAAAATTTAATAAGTTTTGAAAGAATTTATTTTCTATTAACACCCGTAAGTATTTGATAGAGCATGTTTCAGTTTTACTTTTTATAGGATGAGATTTCATGATTGTGGTCATAGAAGGGCAAGACGGAAAAAGCATCTTTTGCTTCAGCTTTTAGAAACTTCAATGGAAGAGCTATGATACACCTTTCTTAGATAATGGTGTTCAATAATTGATGTAAGTGTGTTAAATGTATTTTAATGGATTATATTAGAAAGCCTGAATTGCCTTAAAAATCATTATGAGACGCTTCATAGTAATTTGCATAATCTAGGTTTAGTATGTTCCTCCTAATTCGGGCTAGTTCGGATTTCCATCGGCTGTGGGTCCCACAATGCCTTTTATGCATTTTCGATCACTTTTGATAGAATAAATGATATTTATTATTCTGTTCTCAGATGTGACTGTCTTATTTGCCATTTGGATTTGTGATAATGATTTTATGCCTTATGATTAGTTTCAGTGTTATGCTGTGTTGGAAGGTGGGTACAGGGATGGCGATACGTAACACCTGGCTCACTTTCTGTGTTGGGATATATGATAGGTGGGTATAGGGATGGCGACACATAACACCTGGCCCACGGGCGCGGGAGTACAGGAATGGCAATACGTAGCGCCTGGCTCACTTGCACGTTATGCTTTGTTTGAGTGAGTGCGGGGATGGCGATACATAGCACCCAACTCACTCATGTGGGTACAGGGACAGCAATACGTAGCGCTTGGCTCACTTGTCTGGTATGCTATGCTTAGGGTGAGTAAAGGGATGGCGATACGTAGCGCCTGGCTCACTTATTTTATTTCTGAATGTGGTACGTGATGTGTGAGTTCAGGGACGGCGACATGTTGCGCCTGGCTCACTTATCCTATGTTTGATATGTGATATGTGATGGGAATTCGGAGATGTCGCAACTTTTGATGTTGTGCAGTGCTATGGCACCGTAGATTTGTATGTATGATTTGTAGACTAGGATAAGTGATTTGTATTTTGGAAAGTGAGCATTTTGGTACTTTGGATATGCATTTGACCTTTGTCCTTTTATTTGATTATTACTCTGATTATATTCTATATATCCTGCTTTACATATTCAGTACGTATTTCGTACTGACCTCCTCTTCTTCTGGGAGGCTACATTTCATGCCCGCAGGTTCTGACGAGCAGTCTGCTGATCCCCAAGCTTAGGACCTCCATCTGCTGTTGAAGTGCTCCCTCTACTCCAGAGCCTGTCTTGGTACATACACTCGTTCATTATTTTGCATTTACGTTATTCGAGGGTATGACGGGGCCTTGTCCTATCCTATGATTCGGTCAGTCTATTTAGAGGTCTGTGGATGGCTATGTCTGTGGATTATGCCCAGTTTGTATAATTAAGACATGTATGTGGTGTATGTTGGGCGGCTCTACCCATCATAGTGACCTTGTAGGTCCGTACATATTTATATGTGTGATGTCTATCGGGATTCTTTTTGATTGCGGGATTAATTTGGCATAATGTATAACGTAAAAAGGGAACTCTATTGAAATTGAAAAAATAAGGCACCTAGTTGTAATCCGGCTCTGTGTTGGCTTTTGTAGTGCTCATCCTGGCACTAGTCACGGCCTACGGGGTTGGGTCGTGACACCAGACCCAAGAATAATCAATAAGGTCTCAAACTCAAGAATAATCAATTGGGTCCCAGACCCAAGAAATAATCAACAGGGTCCCAGAAACAAAAGTAATCAACAGGATCCCAGACCCAAGACTAATCAAGAGGGTCCCATACCAAGGAGTAATTAATAGGGTCCTAGCCCCAGGAATAATCAACAGATGCTTGAACCTCGAAAACAACATCCAAAACTCAGAATCACAGACATAGCCACTGGGACTCAGACCATGGGGAGCATCACCTAGGACTCGGACTCATAGATAAGACCATGAGACTCAAACCATATGATGTGTCATCCAGCACTAGAAGCATAAGAATAGTCATTCGCTCAACTAGTTTATTCGAAGATCCAGCAACATCTTGTCTCATGGCAATAGCCACAAAGCCCAAAAAGGCATAACTATCACATTCCTTAAACCAAATCACGTATCCCCAGCATCAAGTATAACAAGCGCACAATAGTTAACAATTATATACAGAAGCATCTACATCACGAAGCAATATAGAACTATGTCAATTCGAAGATGAGTATGTCCCAATATAACCATCCATTAGTATTTAGAGCAAATATAGATAGTCATAGTTGTATCATAGGTGCCTCAAACAACTAGGCCCATCTAAATTATATATAACACCAAACTAAGCTCACAGTACAAAATACAATCTTTTCTACCCTCTTAACTATCATATCTCAGTAGCCTCAGGCTACACCAGCATCTAGACAAGAGTCAAGCTTAGTATACGTATGTGTCACATGGTATTTGCCCATATCTAGCCTTTACTAGGTCGTCTTGTAGTGTAACAGTGCCATGACTCGGTAATTATCCAAACTACAGCTAATACAATCATCAACACAGGGATTATCATCCTACATCATCATATAGTATGCATATGAAGCACAACCATCCATATATAGCACATACTTAGCAACTCAGCCCATAGATAGTGCATTCTTACATATTTCAACTCAAACATGCATATATTCCACCTTAGTCTAAGGTTTAAGGAAACCTAGCCTACCTGAAAGATGAGTTCTTGCCCTCCTACTTTGTCCACTAGAGCTTTTCCCTTTTTGATCACCTCCAGACACTGCTCAATTTTCAAAATATGAGTCACAAGGTCAATAAAGTTAATTTGACATCAAAATCTCAACGAATAGGTGAAATTAGATCAATTATATGTAAAATGGGGAAAAATACGGCCCATGCTTGAGATTATAATCAAATCCTCATAAAATGATCCCCACAATACCTCGCGTCTATTGCCAAAAATAGAGCCCAAAAAAGACCCAGAAGATCGAGAAATGGCTAAAAAATATTGTTACATTTCTTATAAGAAAACATTTGTATATAAAACTTCGCGGTCAAATTTCATAAAAATACAGTCAAGTTATTAGGATCCAACCATAGCACAACTTTCCCCTCAGAAAATAGAACAACTTAGACTCAAATTTTACTTGATTCCGATGAGAATTGACCAAGATATCACAATGTAAAGTTCTTATGCATTTCTTATACATAATCAGCGAAAAAGGAGAATTTTACCTAAAAATATATGCCAAAGTTAGAATTCAACATCTCCACGTCATTCCTTACGAAAGTCCATACAAAATAGCCTTTTTCAATCGCTAAAAATGCAGTTACGGATCAACAATTACACCCATATGAAGTTTTTCTCCATTATTGTTGTAACTAGCCATATATAGGCTGGCCAACGACCACAAAAGGGCCTCCAAAAACGTAGCACGGCAGGCATAAACACGGGACTAGAATGTACTAGGCCTCCACGAACACCGCTAAGGCACCACCAAATGCACGCCTATGGCACGCTAGCCTTGTGAGCATGTGACATGCCCTCCGCAAACGTCGTGGGTTGGCCTTTTGTTGTTTGCACTAGCTATCCTCAAAACTTGTTGGGGGCATTCTGGCCAACCTAATATCTATTTTTTGCAAATAAATAGTGCAACGACATGGATTTTGATGTTTTAGAATCAACAGTAGGTTGAAATTTATGATGGAGCATCCTATGGATAAATGAGGGTCCCACTTCCTTCTCGCTAATTTTACCTAAAAGAATTGAAGGGGTTAAAATACACTTGCAAGTTCCTATCATCCTACCAAAGCTCATTTTAGGCTATATTCGACATTCTAGAGCTAACCATGCCATTAGATTTCCTTTCTGAGCACGTTTAGATGGGTTTTACTGAAAATCACTTTTAAACATCTAGTTGAACTGATTTTACAATTCCTGACTGAAACTCTCAACCCTTGGTCTAACCACACTCCTAGCCTAAGTGGGCCTTTCCAGAACTAATAAAATTGTTAGAATTGAGGCCATTTGCTTAGACTTATTCATAATTTTATTTTTTATAATTATAACTTCCCGCTAACTCAAAATTCCATATAAATCACAACCAACTCAACCCATAACCATCCCAACAAGTCACAAATGGCCTGAGGTTTCCATACACAGGCTTAAATCACCCGACTAACCACAGAAACATAAAAATGACCTAGAGGGTCATTACAACACCCCCCACTAATAGGACTTTCATCCACAAAAGTAAAAATAAAGGCATACCTGATGGCTCAAATAGGTCAGGGTACTGCTCTTGCATCTATGCTGTCACGACCCGACCTAGGGTCTAGGAGTGACATGGCAAAGAAGAACCCAAGAGTCCCCAAACAAGCCTCAAGTATCTATATTTACATTATCAGTTCAGAAGCGTATATGCAAATAATAAACACATAGTTCTAACAGATGGGAAAGTAAGACTCACGCTATGGGTATGTCATAGGGAAAGGGTGTAACATGGAGTCACACAACATGTAGCATATAAATAGTAAGGGGCGAGTAAGTATGAATCTCTCTATGAAGGGAAATTAGAGAATTGGGATCTTCCACATTTCCACATCAAAACATACATACTTTTCATAATCCTCATAGTTAATCAATAATAGCCATATCTGATAGACAACCATAATCATTGGCTCCAAACACAACACATAACATATAGATCCAACAAAAGTCTACAAGATGTCCAACAATACCTCTAGTCATAAGATAGGGTGGCGGCCAAGACATGTCTTGAGCTCACCCTCAAAATAAATAACTTGAACAAGACTTTATAGGTAGATGAACCATTCGGTGATACGACTTGAACAAGACTTTATAGGTAGAGGAATGGTGGCTTGTCCTTGGAAGATAGGACTCCCCACAACAAATGTCTCAAATCTGATCTGGCTGTCAAACGATGGATGAAGGTAGTCCTCAGTCCCTACATGGTTAGCTTATACAGGCAAAAGTATGTGTTAGTATGTTTGAATGTATTAAGTATACGGCATGCAATACATATGACTTATCAAACCTGCATTCAATGTTAGATGACAAAGGCACATAATACAAAAAGAGATATATAGCAAGAGATAAAGTGTACAATATGCCATGAAACCAATGATACATGAAATGCACAAATGCTCATATATAGTAAAGTTGAGACCTCAACCGACATATAAGACCAAGCGACCTATTACTTGGAATCTCGACGTTATTCCTACACTGGAAAAGAGTTGGTCTACTTGCCAAAGGTAAAACATATTTCTCCTTATGTGCCTCCCATTTTAGAGACGCAACCTTCCTTACGGACCTCCTATTTCGAATAGGATTTTCACAAAATCATTAGCGAGTCATGCCTTAACTAATGGGATAAGCCTCAGATATTTCTAGTGGGCCATGCCTCAACTAACAGGATGAGCCTCAGATATCAATATATATGCTGACACATAGTTCACGATAAAGTAAGAGGACCCTTGGGGATAGCCTTGACGCCTTATCTCATCGGTGCTAAGTCAACGTCCTACAAGAATACTTATACATATACATGCTTTCAAAAGAGGCATGGAGTTGTCCATTAATAAATGCAAGGGAGAGGGACTGGGGTTTCACAATATTCATACCTCTTACTAAACTACATGATCCTGGAAGAGGTTATCTTATGGGTCATAAAATCATACTTGAAGCTCATTTCCATGCCTAAAAATCATTAACTATTGAAGGTATCAACTTTTATGTTTTAAGGATCAATTTTGAGAAAATCATTTCTCCATGAATCTGTTACTAATTTCTTAAATTTATTGTCAATGCATAGTACCTAAGTTAAAAGGTTACTATGTAATTCATAAAGATCACATCATTTTTTGTTTTAGTTTTCCATCTGGTATCTTGGTACTTGCATTCAGGCTTCAATTAATTTGCATTCATGCTGTGTAAAACTTATTAAAGATGGGGCGTGCTCCCTATGGGTGGTCCTTTTAATCTACTGCAATGTTTGGTTGTAAAATCACATGACATATTTATCTATTTTACTTGAATGCATGTCATTGATAGATTGGCTACCTAGACCACTGCTCAGGCATAGTTATGGAGAGCAGAATCGGGTAGTTGACTTGCTTGTGAAGGAAGAACTAGGAAACTACTTTTTGAATCATGTCTTTTGTTTATATGCCAATTGTCCTAGTATCTTCTATATAAGTTTTAGTTGCTAGACAAATTAAGAATTTCTTTTGTTAGGCAGCAGTCGCATATACTTTTTATGATTCTGCTTTGTATTATGTATGATGCATATTAATGTTGAGTTGCCCCAAAATTAGTTGAATACAAACTGTTGACAGTACTTGAACAATAAGTATCAGAGGACTAGGTTTATAAATGGTCCTTGGAAACCTAATGCACCGTGTCGCGTAGAGTCTTGTTCATAGTTGTGAAGTACTTCACAACTATGAATAGGAGGGTACGAGTCGTTTAGGAAATGATTCATTTCTTCATGATTTATGTCTTGTTTTAGAACGTATCCTATGACTTTCTATTTCTAATGATTGTTCTTTGCACTTCTAGACAATACCTCAAGGACCTCAAGATGAGGGAGTGACTCATATGGAGTTTAAGACTAATTTCACTATGATGGCACAAATTGTATCCAATCAAGGTGCTAATATACCAAATGCTCCCAACTCGGCTTATAAAGTAAGGGACTTAGCTAGGATGAACCCTCCCAAGTTTCATGTTTCAAAGGTGGAGGAAGATGCTTAAGAGTTTGTGGATGAGATTTACAAGGTGTTAACTATTATGGAGGTGACTTCGAAAGAAAAGGTCAAAAGGTCAAAAAATGATGTTTTGAAGTGTCCCACCGGCAAAATTGGCAGTCCAGAGGTCCCATCGCTGAACCATTCGGTGATACGCCGAATTGGACCTTCGGACAACACTTTTTGATAATTTTTGAAACTTTCTGAAGTGATTTTGGCGATGCGCCAAATGCATTAGGCGGTCAAATGGACCATCGCCCTTTTTGACGAAGGGTGTTCATATGATCACAGTTGAGTGAATGTAGCTCTGCCTTGAGTCCAGTTTGTGTAAAATCCCAGATAGCCTCGCCTACATGCTTCTTATCACTTACTCAGATATCTGCAGAACGATCCAACCTTGGGCATCTTTATGTCCTCACAATCAGATTACTCTGTTCATTCTTACATTGATCCTAATTGGGTAGCTTGCTCTGACCGTAGGAGGCCTATCTCTGCTTATCTTGTACTTTTAGGATAGACAACTATTAGTCAGAAATCTAACAAACAAGAGACTATCTTTATCATTATCAAATGTAGAATATAGGTCATTAAGAAAGGTTATTGACGAACTTGTTTCGGTGGATAGACATTTGCAAGAATTGGATCTTCATCTCTCAAATCCTATTACAGTATATTGTGATAGTTAATCTTCTCTACACATAGCATGGAATTTAATTTTTTAGAGAGAACCAAACATATTGAGGTTTACTGTCATTTTGTTCGAGATAATCCTCAAGATGGCCTTATTTCCCTTCATCATGTTGTTACCACAAATCAACTGACTCGACTACTCATCAAAGATCTCACTGGTGTAAAACAAACTTGCATCATGTCCAACTTTGCTCTGAAGGCCTCATATCCCACTTGAGAGGGAGGGGGCAGAGGGAGATTGAGAATGTATTTATACTTATAGTTAGTTGCATTAATTTGTTGATTAGCTTAAATATTAGCTTAGTTAGTTGCATTAATTTGTTGATTAGCTTAAATATTAGCTTAGTCAGTTGTAGTATAATAATATTTTGAAGTTAAGAGCTTCTCACTTTTGGCATCCTATAGTATAATAATAATATTTGGTATGATATTGATGATCAATTAGCACACAACAAAGTAAATATTCATCTACAGTTTAGAAAAGGTGGTTCACACCCTTGATAGCAAACATCTTTAGTAGGAATGTCATCACTACCCCCACCAATAATGGTGTTTATATGGTGCAGACTCTGATGATGCGCAGGTTCTTGTAAATGTTTACGATTGTAAAAATTAAAATCTACTATAACAAGTCAATTAAATAAAACTATGTATACCGCAATATGTCACGACCCAACCTATGGGCCGTGACTGACACCCGTTTGGGCATCCAGATCATATAGATATATCAGCTACACATACCGACACTCTGAAGATAAACTGCTCTGATACCACTCTGTCACGACCCAACCTATGGGCCGTGACTGACACCCGTTTGGGCGTCCAGATCATATAGACATATCAGATACACGTACCGATTTTAGAAAAATCACTATTTATTTTGTAAAAATTTCGACAGAGTTTTCTCCGTTTTATTGACTAGCCACCTATAATAGAAAAGTACAGCTAACCCAGAGAGTCATAGATCACATATCAGATGCAAAAGCGGGCCGACAAGG
>DF361146.1:87969-103632 GCA_000787875.1 Solanum virginianum | reverse complement strand
TGCTCACTCTCACAATTGAAATTCAAGCACTCATTATTATTACTTTACCACAATAAGGGCCACCCTCAACTTAGGCTTTTAGCCTGAGGTGAAGTACGCAATATCCATTTCCCAAACTAGGGCCACAATTTGTAGCTACTCTCAACTTAGGCTTTTAGCTTCAATTAAGGTTCACATGTTCAAGGATACATGGGGATTAATATCAAGGTATTTCATCAAACAAGGTTAAGCTAGCAAGGTGTCAAGAAAGAATGATTACATGAGAAGCTCAAAAATTTGGAATTAGGGATTCACTCACAATGGCCTAAGATCCTTTCCACATCAACCATATCACCAAACTAATCTTAGAGTACTAAGGCAAGTTTTGATCCATGCAAGATGCATGAATGTAGAAAAATAAACTCACAACACACATGGCATTGCACCCACAATCCTGGGGCAAGTTCTGATTCCATACAATAATACATGAATGCATCAAAATAAGCTCACAAGACACATGGTATTTGCATCCACAATCAAGTATAGACTTACAGGTCATGCTTTCAGTCTTAGCTTACCTTCACAATATCAGAACAAATATTGTCAGATACTCAAAATGCATGAGTGCATCGATAATCACGATCTCAAAAATTTTAAGCGTACTCAATTTATTTAAATTATTCAAAAAGCATTTGAAGACTATGCATATACGAATAGATAACCCTACTATGAATTTACACATTATCTACACTACCTAAACATGTCGGTTCAACAAAAAAGTAAGTATCCACAAGGAAAACAAATCATAACAAGAAAACCTTGGGATCAAAAATAGCAAAAGTTATGGACTCGAGGCTACTCAGACTTCACCTTAATCCATAACTTCCCACACCCCACCAAAATAGGATACTTTGTCTTCAAAGTAAGGACAAGAATGAAAACAAAACACATTAACATAGAAATATATATATATATATATATATAGATACATACATACATCAAAAACCAAAAACTAATATCAACAATATAAGTAAAAACAACATCCAATATAAAAATATTTGAACACATTCAAAAACCAACACAATAAAAAAAAGATTATCTAACAATAGAACAAAGTATCCATGAGGACAAAATAAGAATTGGAGTCAAAAGAAGTCAAACATCATGGTGCATCAAGTATCGATCTCTGGCTGGTCTGTGCCATCCTAGGGCATTATCTCCTCCTCAGCAATCTAGGTCGCAACTATACATGAACTAGCCTCTCCATGTGAATGTTGTTGCTCTCTATCTCGTTGTATGGCTGCCAATAGGATCGACTCCTGTACTACCTCCTCTAGTATTAGCTCCTCTACCGGGACTGCTGGGTCATCAGGTCGAGGCCTCTTCTGGCTCATCTGTGGATTATCTATCTCAAAGGGCCTCTTCCCATGAGCATGCGGGCACTCAGCTAGCCAGTTAAACACCTCGTTACCCGCCTGTGCTACCTCTCGGACTGCAACAGGGGATGCTAACATCTGTAATAGGTCGACCTTGAACTTTGCCAACTCCTCGATCACCGCACTTGTGTCAATAGGCCTAGCACCCTCAAGTCTTCACTGGACTCTCACCTCAAATGCATCAACTTGGGCATCCATTGCTCTGACTCTCTCATCTACCAATGCACGGGTGAATGCCTTAATCTTTGCCTCCGAGTCCCTCACGATCTGGTGACCCAAGGTCTGACCTGTGCTGCTAAAGTTTGTAGCCTGGACTCTGCCATAGCCACCCTGCGGAATAGTGCCTGAAAAGAATAGGAGAGAGAATAGAATCACCCTATAAAGTAGCTGCTGCTGGTGCTAGAGTACTAGAGGATGGTGTGGACTCAATCTCCATAGCTGGCATAGGCTCTGTAGCAGTTGGAGTAGTGTCGGTAGTAGCTGGAGGTGCACCATGAGTCTGAGGCTCTACCAAGAATGGCTCTAGAATGGCTAGAGGAACTACTCATAGTAAGGCCACCGGGTTCTCGTCAGCCTTAATCAGGCTAGGGTCCATGGTGTGTGTGGCCTCTATGTGCTGGTCCCGATGAGGATTGATAGGAACACCTACTACACTGAATAAACGATAAATTAAAATAGGAAATAGCAGTGAGGCATTCGTCCGAATGACTGACTTGTGGATCTGCTCCAATATGATCCGGACCCAGTCTATCTCATAGCTAGGTAAGATGCTGGCTAATAACACCGCCCACTCTAAGGTGATCACATTATCCATGAAAGTGGGCCGAATATGTCAATGGATAATGGACCACCAAAACTTGGCCCAGAAAGAGAGGTGAGCCTTCACTATAGGATCCGCGTGGTTTGTAACCAACGTCGGCTCGAAGCCCTTCTCACAAATCTGGCTAGCAATCTATCGTAGAAACTCTATCCTAGTCCTGATATACTTTCTAGTCACCGCTCTCCTCTTCTTATCAATGTGCCCATCATATTCTGTGATAGACTAAGGCACTCTGTAAGCCATGACTACGAGTCATAGTAGTCATGGGCTTGCTCGTACAAGCTGGTCCAAGTGCTATTTTCTCACTTCTTTAGTTCTTTAATTTCCGCTTGCAAACCAACCTCCAAAATAAGAACTCTCCTACCTCGGACTGGCACCACTCGTAACCTTGACTGCTCAGTTGGCCTTTTGTTCTTCGGCAACCCTTGGTGGAGTGTAGCAAGATACACTGCATAAAACTCACGAACTACAAAAAGGGAATACTTGCCCAACTGCTGTGTGGTCCATCATAGCCCAAGTCTGTCTAACTCTTCATCCAATCCTAGCCCCTTATCCAACCCTGAGTCATTTAGTCTGGACTCTTCATGAAATTGCCACATCGATTTGCCATATCCCTTTGGGTTTAAACCCTGGTCATATATGTCCTTCATCCTTGGGACACACCATCTGCGGTCGGCTAGGGGTTGAGACTGGACTTTTTCCTGTTGAGTCTGGGAGGTACTCTCAGACTCTGAATCTGACCCTGAATGTGTTGGGGTCATCTGTGGTAGGCTGCTATTAGACCCGTCCCCATTACCCTATTGTTCCTCCTCCTCAGACTGAAACGAACTACTAACTTCCATGGGAGTCTGCGTTGTACATGATCAGGTCTGAGGTATATTACCTTCAGGGTCTACTCTGACTGTGTGGACTTCTAGAGACCCCTCCGATCTCTCGACCTCAGAGGATTAATAAATCAACCTCCATTAAAATATCTGGATAGCTCATTTATCTTTTGGAGGCATTGTATCTGCAAAACAACCATATAACCACATTTGAGCTTCAAGATGTTTGACCAATCAATGAACACAAAGCAAAGAACAAGAAACACAACCACTTACATATAGAAACAAAACAAAATAGAAGATAAAACTCTCTGATGCAATTGCAGGTCTGCACGTACGAGTACAGTTATGACTTGTAGAATGCCCTATGAGTCATACACTATCCTCGTAGTAACAAAATTTCTTATAAAAATGAAGTCTAAACTTAGATATGAGGAGTAGTTATGACTTGTAGAATGCCCTATGAGTCATACACTATCCTCGTAGTAACAAAATTTCTTATAAAAATGAAGTCTAAACTTAGATATGAGGAGTAGTTATGACTTGTAGTGGAGCCTATGAGTCATAGTCTGGCCTCCTACCTATTTCAAGGGACATTTTTAAGCACTTGGACAGGATTATGAGACCTTTACTATGAGTCATAGCAGGTACTATGAATCATATGTGGGTCTCATATGAGAAACATGAAGAAACCACAGCTGACTGATGCTTGCTACGAGGGACCACTATGACTCGTAGGGGAGCCTACGAATTGTAGGAGGGCCTCATAGCTGAAAACAAAAGACACCAGTAGTGTCTAACACTTTCCCATAACGAGCACAAACAAGTCAAACAAACTTAGAAACTAGCAATTAAAAGAGCAATACAATATATTTGACATATAGGTAGTCCAAAAATGACATCAGAAAGTTAAAGCAACCATTATCCCTAAGAATCGAAGTCAGTTCCTCATCACGTTGATCAAAACCAAGTGCAATTTCATATCCAAGCTCACACTTTTGTCAACAAAACATTCTATTGAAATGGACGAGCCATTTAAACACTTTAAATCAAATCCAACATGTTATGGGATATGAAATACAACCACACCTCCTAAATTCCAATTTTGAAGACAATTCACACAATGGTTGGGCAACAAATAAGCATTACATTTTATGGACCAATAATTTTTTCATTTACAACCACCCACTCAAGAATTTCAGACAAGGTTTGAATCACAACAAAAATCTTTCAAAGCATACAAACCCTATGTTTTATGTCTAGATCAAAACATCACTTCATGGCATGAACATTCTTGGTTAAACTGAACACACAATCATCTATGGATTAAACTCACCACCATAGTGCATTACAAGTAACCACAAGGCTTAGCAATTTGTAGACAAAGTGAATCAAAGCAATGTAGCAACAAAAGCATGCCGAAACCCTTAGAAATTGTGTCTTCGCCAGAATTCTTGCCGAAAAGTGATGTGGGTAGTTGGAGCTTTAGTTGGAAAAGTGAATAAGGGGGGACTCCATCGACCTTAGGGTTTATACAAGTGAAAATGGGGTCAAATTTTATTTTGACCCCTTTTATAATTAAACCGGGTCACTTTTAAAAAGTTGCAGATCGGGGCTACGAGACCCTGACTATAAGTCGTAAAGTGTCCTATGACTCAAAGGTCCTGGACTTGTAGTAGACCCAACACTTGTAAAACTTTAAAATGCATACCTGGGGACTATGAACCCCTTTTACGACTCATAAGAAACCCTACAAATCATAAGGTTGGCTCGTAGTGTATGTGATAACTTCAGATACTCACTATTTTCCTCTACGAGACATGACTACGAGTCATAGTAGTCATGGGCTTGCTCGTACAAGCTGGTCCAAGTGCTATTTTCTCACTTCTTTAGTTCTTTAATTTCCGCTTGCAAACCAAGTCTCAAAAGCACAACAATCTTCAAAATATTAAAACTGCAGCAATGTCTTCCAACTTGAAACAAATAAACACCATACTACCTAAAATCTCAAAAACCAAACATACATAAAACAGATAAATAATTATCAAAAATACTTGGGTTGCCTCCCAAGAAGCGCCTTATTTAACGTCGTGGCTTGACTTTGTCATTGTCCTTCATCAAAATCATTAAGGGCCCACACATTACTCTTAAACTCGTCTGAGTGTTTCATGGATTGGCAGATATCGAACACAACCTTTGCATCATTTACCTGAACCAAAATTGACTCAAATCCATATCCACTACGGCTGTTCTAGTGGCCAGAAATGGTCTTCCCAAGATGATGGGCACCTCAAAATTAACCTCGTAATCAAGGATCACAAAGTCCATGGGAAAGATGAATTTATCAACTTTAACAAGCACATCAAAGAGTATTCCTTCTGGCTTTTTAATGGTTTGATCTTCCATAAGCAGCTGTATTCTCATCAGGGTATGGGTGCCAAGACCTAACTTTTTGAATATGACAAGAGCCATTAAGTTGATGCTTGCTCGTAAGTCGCACAATGTTCTTGCAAATTCAACATCACTGATAGTGCAAGGGATGGTGAATGCACCTAATTAACCTAACCAAAGGTTAGGGTCGAATCCACAGGGAATATAGGGTTTGACTATAAGAATTCACTATCAATCATTTTGAGTATCAATAACTAAGAACTCTAATCGATTTTAGGGTCTTCTCATTTCTGAACAATGCATTGTTGGAGTTCTTATGAGAGTTCTTGGCTCAGAGTGCACTTCTTTGTTACCAAATCCTTCATATATTTGGTGTACCCAGGCATTTTCTCAAAGGCTTCCAAAAGGGCAATGTTGATGGATAATTGTTTTAGCATTGACAGGAAGTGCTTGAACTTGCCATCTTCTTCTTTTTTCTTAATCCTTTGGGGAAATAGAGGAGGTGGTTTTGGGATTGTCTTAACTTTCTCTTGCTCTCCCATCTCTTGGTTTTTTACTCCCTTGCTCCTTGTACTTTCTTCCTCAGCCAACCTTGCTATTAATGACCCTTTCATTGGCTTCATCCTTAATCATTGGCACAGGGAGATCAATAGTGCTTTGCCACTCTGAGTCATCACTACCATGCAGTGCCCATCATTCTTAGGATTTTGAACCGTGTTGCTTGGTAAGGTGCCCTTTTGGCGTTGGTTCAACTACGAAGAAACTTGCCCGAATTGTTGTTTCAATTATTTAATTACCACTAAGTGAGACTCTATTTTCTGATTAATGCTTGAAATATCTGCTTTTATTCTTTTCAAAGTCTCATCATGGTGATCAGCTCTGTTCAACAACTTGTTGAACATCTCTTCGATCCTAGAGTTACTTGACTCGACATCACGGTTGTGAGGTGGCACATAAGGACCATCCCTATAGCTCTCTTTTCTTGCCTATTCAGTATCTGGCACTCTCTCTCTTTCATAGTATCCACCTTGGTTGACTCTATATGCCCCATCATGGTTGAAGTTCTTACCTTAATTCTCGGAACCTTGCCTCCAATAATCTAAATTAGATCCTTGGGGGTTATTCCGGAACCTCGCCACTTGGTTGCTTACAAAACATGCATCCTCATCAAAGAATGGATTTTCATACATAGAAATCTTTAGAGGTTGAAGGGTCACTGCTTTGACACTTGCTTGATTTTGCTTCAAAACCAAGTCCATGCTTGTTCAAAGTTGAGCAAGTTGCTCCATGATCTCCTCCTTGACCTTTGCTTACTCATTAATGGTGTTGACTGCACAAGAAGTCTTCATCGCACCCTGCTCTTATTGACCCTATGCTCTATTGGTTTTAACCACTTTCTCTATTCTTACGGCTATCAATGGGAAAGGTTGGTCAAGGAACATACCTCTCATGATTGTGTCGGTGCAAGCTTGACTATTCTCATCAAGTGCTCGATAGAAAATTTCAACCAAGGCATCATTAACAATCTTGTGATCAGGGACCATCCTCAAGCATTTGGTGAATCTTTCTCATATTCTGCTAATAGAGTCACCTGGAAATTGCTCAAAGTTGTTTATTTGGTCCTTGAGCTTCAACTTCTTAGATCTTAGGGAATATCTTTCGAGGAATACTCTCTGAAGCTCAGTCCAACTTGTTATGGTACTCGGAAGAAGCTAACAGTGGAAACACTCTTAAACTAATAGCATCAAGAGAAAGATTTTGTGTCCCTATGACACTTTTGAAAACAAACACCATATTTTGGAGATGACAGTACAGATCCACTAAAGGTAGGCCTATGAATAATCCACGGTTTTGGAGCATTTAGAGCAACCTACTCGATACTACAAACTTAGCATTTGCCGGTAAAGAAGGCAGTACTATAGCACCAATAATGTCCATGGCCATAGGGTTTAATCGATACCTATTCCATCCATAAGCATTTTCATTGAAGTCCCTAAGTTATGGCATGTTATCCTTTGGTGGTGGATTCTCTTCTCTTCCTATATCCTTATTCATATTCATATCCTTCTCAACCTCGATATCCTTATTCACTTGAGCAATTCTTCTAATGAGTTGGTGGATCTCCAAATTAATCAGAGCTAAGGGATTGCCTTGGCTCCTTGTGTTGGGCATACAACCTAGTATACCCTACAATTAAAATCAAACAACAAAAACAAAAGTAAAAGTAAAATAGACGAGACTCTAAAAATCAACACTAGAACTAACTAATAGTGAAATCAAGTCAAAACCTAGCCGTATTTCCTGGCAATGGCGCCATAATTTCTGATGATGTTCATACTCCAATAAGAAAGTGGTTGCTATCAGTAATTAACCTAACCAAAGGTTAGGGTCGAATCCACAGGGAATATAGGGTTTGACTATAAGAATTCACTATCAATCATTTTGAGTATCAATAACTAAGAACTCTAATCGATTTTAGGGACAACTTGGGAATTGTGTTTCCCATAGTTCTTTGACTCGATTACCCTAGGTAACATAACTATAATTGGATATTTGTATGCAGGATGGTAACTTAGGTCCTTCCAGCCCTCTTCTGAAGGTGAAGGTCAAATTTCACCATGGCGCTTGGTCGGCCACCATGGCGTGCCAACTAACAGTTACCTATTGTCCCAGTCAACCTCCCCTTGGTTAGGTTTGGTTGATTAGATGAGAACAACAATCATAATGAAGGGAAGTAAACAATACATGCAAAACCTCAATCATAAAAATGCAATAAACCTAGGTTATCTCAAGTCAAATACCCATGGTTCCCACAACCTCAAGTTGTGGGTGCTTAGCTACTCATGGTTAAGGTAAAACCAACAAAAATGCATATGAAAGACATGATTGAGAATTTTACCCAAAGCAATAAAGATTGAAGACACCATAAGTTGCAAACTACAAGCTTGATAGATTGATAATAAGCACAAAGCAAGGTTTATAATCCCCAAAATTGGGTTTTCCAAGTGAAAAAGATAAACTAAGCTAAAAAACCTAAAAATTTTCTTGAGAGTATATCCAAAGTTGTTATATTCTTATTTGTTTCGAATCTCCCTTTTTAAAACCCTAACTTAAATTATATAGTATTTATAAAATAACCCTAAGAATTACACAGAAAAGACAGCTAGCAATTGGTACGCCTCATAAGTACGACTTGTAGGATGGCCAATGAGTCATAATCGAGGTCTCGTATTAGGTTCTTGGCATCATGGACTAAACTAGTATGACCCACTGGTACGAGTCGTAGCTTAGGCTATGACTTTTATGCTCCTCTTGTAGTACAGGCCTTCAGATGTTGGTCTAACATTTTGGCTCTCTGATTTCTGCTATAAGTCCAACTATACGAGTCGTAGTGCAACTTACGACTCATAGGATGGCCTCGTAGTGGTGACCTCCACTTAGTATATTTATGATTTTTGGTCTCTATTTCTTTCTATGACACACGCTACGACTCGTACCTTGGGCTACAACTCGTAGGTCAGCTTGTATGTCCTATAATTCAGAAAAATCTGCAACTTTTTTTCAAAATCATGTCAACCTAACTTTTCTACAAGAATAACATAAAAACACGTAAAAACCATAAAAATTTGCATTAAGAACTCACAAAATCCCTTGTTTTAGGCATCAAATGTGCTGTATTTTGATAGCACATCATGTATGCATTGATAGACCTGGGTGCCACTCTTTCTTTTATTACTCCTTTTTTGCCAAAAAGCTTCATGTTAGTTCCAAATTATTGTGTGAATCTTATGAAGTATCTACCCCCATTGGTGAGTCCATTGTTGCAAAAAGAGTCTATAGAAATTGTTCGGTGTTTATTTTGCACAAAATCTTGCCTTGTGATTTTGTTGAATTAGAGATGGTGAAATTTGATGTCATTCTTGGGATGGATTAGTTGCATGCATATTATTCTTCTATTGATTATAGAACCCATAGGATTAAATTCCAATTCCCTAATAAGCCCATCCTTGAGTGGGAAAGTCATGATGTGGTGGTCAAGGGTAGATTCATTTCTTGTCTTAAAGCCCAAAAGTTGGTTTATAAAGGTTGTGTCTGTCATCTTGTGAGGGTTAGGGATGTTGAGTCCAAAGTCCTTCCTATCGAGTCGGTTTCGATGGTTAACGAGTTTATTAGTATCCTTCCTGAGGAACTTCCTGGTATATATGTATTGAGACACTTTCTTATGTTTCCTCCACTTCAAGAACCTTACTCTATGTTGTTATTATCAATGTATTGAGACACTTTCTTATGTTCTATTTGACTATAAGAGTGAGCCCGGTAGCTTTGTCTTGTCCCCCGCTCTATCTATGTATTAGAGGTGCTTGTTGGACATATTGTGAATCTATGTATGAGCTCTGACTCTTGTCTCTTGATTTTGATGTTCATGAAAGTTTTCCCTTAGCCTCATTGCCCCTCTTCTTAATCTATATGTCTTTATATGCTTCCGCGATCAAGGATATATAATGATAAGTTAAGAGGCTTGTTTGGGGTTTCAGGTTCCCCATTTTCTTGATGTTATTTTATTGCTTCCGCAACCAAGGATGTGTAATGATGTGCTAAGAGACTTACTTGGGGTCCCTTTAGGTTCGCCATGCGCCGTGTCATGTCTACACCCTAGGCTTGGGTCGTGACAAACTTGGTATCAGAGCACTAGGTTGTTAGATCTTCAGAGTCCAATACACCGCGTCGAATAGAGTCCTATTCATGGTTGTGAAGCGCACCATGACAATGAGCTATCATCACTAGCCTTGATGAGAGGTTTGTACCTCACACACAAGGGTGATGGGTGTTGTCATCACTAACCTTGATGAGGGGTTTGTACCTCATACACTAGGGTGATGGATGATATCATCACTAACCTACCAAGGGGTTGCATTTTAGGAAATGTTTCCTTTCTTCATGTTCTAAGTCATGCTATAGAGTTTTGGTAAGTTTTCCCCCCTAATGATTGTTCTTTACTATGCTAGATCATGCCAAACACTAGAGGAAGGCGTGCCCAAACTCCCGAGGAACAACCCAACAATGGTGACCTCTAGGATGCCCTCACTATGCTTGCCCAAGTGGTAGCCAACAAAGTCTAATAAGGGGCCCAAGCCCCTCATGCTACTACCCCTGGAGCTAGGGTAACAACCTTCATGAGGATGAATCCTCCAGTTTTCTATGGGTCCAAGGTGGATGAAGATCCACAAGAGTTTATTGAGGAGGTCTACAACATCTTATCTATCATGGGTGTTAGGCCAAATGAAAATGCAGAGTTGGCGACGTACCAACTCAAGGGGGTAGCCCAAATTTGGTATGATCAATGAAAGGGTGAGAAGGGTAATGGCTCTATGGTGCTTTGGGAGGAATTCAAATTGTTTTTCCTTAATTAGTTCTTCCCTCTTAAGCTTAGGTAAGCAAAGTTGGTAGAGTTTATGAACTTGAAGCAAGGTGCTATGGGCGTGAGGGAGTATGCCCTCAAATTTAATCAATTTCAAATTATGCTTCTCACTTGGTGGCCAATCCTAGGTCAAGGATGAATAAGTTTGTTATGGAGGTTTTTGACTTGGTAAGTGAAGAATGTCGATCCGCTTTGCTAATTAGTGATATGGACTTATCTCGGTTGATGACTTATGTCGAGCAAATAAAGGAAGAAAAGTTGAGAAAGAGGAAGTGTCATGAGCAAATAGATCCGTTTTGAATGTAGGTTTCAAAAGGGTGCTAGACATTATCAAGGCCAAAGGCCTCCTCATGCTACTAATAGAAGGTTTGTCAATGACTTTCTTAGGCCTCAAGGTGTGGGTGGAATGGCTCTTAATGATGTGCGTCCTATATGTGGAAAGAATCACAAGGGCCCATGTTTTAGGAGTTCCAATGCATGTTATGAATGTGGGGAGCTTGGTCACAAGAGGGTGTATTGTCTAAGAAATCGTGACAAGGTCTGGGGTGCAAATTCAATTCCATTGGGTAGAGATGGTCCTCAAAGTGGTGCCCCAAAGCACAATGGGTTTTATGCTCCTCATGGGAGGCAAGGGGTTGGTATCCACTCCTATTGGTGCATCTATTGTTGCTAAGAGGGTGTATAGAAATTGTCTGGTTTGGATCATGCATAAAATCTTACCTTGTGATCTTGTTGAATTAGATATGGTTGATTTTGATGTTATTCTTGGGATAGATTAGGTGCATACATACTATGCCTCTATTGATTGTAGAACCCATAGGGTACAGTTTCAATTTCCAAATGAACGAATCCTTGAGAGGGAAAGTCATGATGTCATATGAGAGGTGGCTTTATTGGTGTTTGATCTGGTTATGGATGCTCTTAGGATGATAAGAGTCACGATGTAGTGGTGAAGGAGAAGTTTATTTCTTGCATTAAAGCCCATAGGTTGATTTCCAAGGGGTGTTTGTATCATCTAGTGAGGGTCAAAGATGTGGAGTCCAAAGTCCCTTTCGTTGAGTCGGTTCCCATTGTAAATGAGTTCCTAGATATCTTCCCAAATGACCTTCCTGATGTCCCTCCCAAAAGGGAGATTGATTTTGGCATAGATCTCCTTCCCGACACTCAACCTATCTCCATTTCCCCTTATCGGATGGCCTCAGCGGAGTTGAAGGAATTAAAGGAACAATTGAAAGATTTGTTGGAGAGCTCAACCTATCTCTATTCCCCCTTACCGTATGGCCCCAGCGGAGTTAAAGGAGTTAAAAGAGTAATTGAAAGAGTTGCTGGAAAAGGAATTTATTAGACCTAGTCAATCCCCTTGGGGTGCACCTATGTTGTTTGTAAAGAAGAAAGATGGGTCACTTAGAATGTGCATTGACTACTGGCAACTGAATAGGGTCACTATAAAGAATAGATATCATTTTCCAAGAATTAATGACTTGTTTGACCAATTGCAAGGGGCTAGCTTTTCTCTAAGATTGATTTTCGATTTGGGTACCATCAAGTGAGGGTGAGGGAGTGTGATATTGCCAAGATGGCCTTCTGGACTAGATATAGGCACTATGAATTTATGGTGATGTCCTTTTGGTTGACTAATGCACCGGCCATCTTCATGGACCTAATGAATAGGGTCCTCAAGCCCTACCTTGATTCTAGTTTGTGGTGATGTCTTTTGGGTTGACCAATGCACTGGCCATCTTCATAGATCTCATAAATAGGGTCTTCAAACCCTACCTTGATTCCTTTGTTATGGTCTTCATTGATGATATTTTGATCTATTCACATAGTAGGGAGGAGCATATGGGTCATTTGAGGGTTCTGTTGCAAAGATTGAGGGACGAGAGATTATATGCTAAATATGACAAGTGTGAGTTTTGGTTGAAAGAGGTTGCATTCTTGGGTCATGTTGTGTTGGGGGATGGTATTAAGATGGATCCTAAAAAGATTGATATGATTAGAAATTGGCCTAGACCATTGACCCCGACGGGTTAGAAGTTTCTTGGGCCTTGCAGGTTACTATAGAAGGTTTGTGGATAGATTCTTCTCGATTGCTTCCCCTATGACAAAATTGACTCAAATGAAGGTTAAGTTTGTGTGGACAGATAAATGTGAGAAGAGCTTCCAAACATTGAAAGATAGACTTGTGTCTGCTCCTATACATATTATCACTACCGAATGGGCATGAGGGTTTTGTTGTGTATTGTGATGCATTTAGAGTTTGTTTGGGTTATATGCTAATGCAAAATGGTAAGGTCATAGCCTATGCTTCTAGGCAACTCAAAGTGCATAAAAAGAACTACCATACCCATGACTTGAATTGGCTGTCGTAGTATTTGCATTAAAGATTTGGCGTCATTCTTTTTGCAATTTCCAATGAGGGTCCACGACTTCTCCGCGTATAAATTTTGCACTGTTTTTCTTAGTCTGTCCAGATTTTTCTAAGTGTTGGGCCTAATTTTGTCCAAACGTGTTTTTACCTATACTTAGCCTTAATTCACCCTCATATCACCCTAAATATTCCCCACTTCTTAAGGACTATAACATGATTGTGCATTACCATCCGAGTAAGGCAAATGTTGTGGCGGATGCTTTGAGTCGAATATATTGGGCAGCCTAGCTCATGTAGATGGTGGAGATAGGGAGATGGCTAGGGGGTGCATAGATTGGCTAGATTGGGAGTGAGGTTGGAAGTTGTGGGTAATGGTGTGTTATTCTTGATGGTTCTAAATCTTCTTTGGTTGATGAGGTGATAGCAAAACAAGATCTAGACTCCTCCGTGCTTGAATTGAAGGCGTTGGTGAAAGAGGAAAAAATAGAGGCTTTCTCCCAAAGGGGAGATGGGGCCCTTAGATACCAAGGTAGGTTATGTGTACCATGTGTTGATGGGTTAAGGGAGAGAATTCTTGATGAGGCCCATAACTCTTCTTATTCTATCTACCCCGATTCCACAAAAATGTATAGAGACTTGAGGAATGTGTATTGGTGGGGAGGCATGAAGAGGGACATTGCTAAATTTGTTTCCAGTTGCCAGAGTCGTCAACAAGTCAAAGCCGAACATCAAAGGTCGGGTGCCCTAACCTAAGACATAGAGATTCCTACTTGGAAGTGGGAGGTGATTAATATGAATTTTGTGGTTGGGTTGCCCAAGACTAAAAAAGGTTTTGATTCCATAAGGGTGGTGGTTGATAAGATGACGAAATTGGCTCACTTTCTATCGGTTAAAACTGCATATGAGGCTGAAGCGTATGCAAGATTGTATATCCATGAGTTAGTGAGGTTACATGGGGTTTCTTTATCCATCATATCGGATTGAGGTGTACAATTCACTTCACAATTTTGGAGGTCTTTTCAAAGGGGTCTTGGTACCAAAGTTCACCTTAGTACGGACATCCACCCTCAAATGGATGGTCAAGCCGAAAGGACAATTCAAACACTTGAGAATATACTTAGGGCTTGTGTCTTAAAGCTTAAAGATAGTTGGGATGACCACCTTCCACTGAAAGAGTTTGCCTATAACAATAGTTATCACTCTAGCATAGGTATAGCTCCTTTTGAGGCCCTTTCGGTAGATGTTGTAGATCACCGGTGGGTTGGTTTGAGGTGGCTTTGTTGTGATCGGATTTGGTTATGGAAGCTCTTGAGAAGGTTAAGATGATCAGGGAAAGATTGAGAAGAGCCCAATGTCATCAAAAATCCTATGCCGATGTAAGAAGAAAAGACCTAGAATTCCAAGTGCGTGATTGGGTTTATTTAAATATTTCTCCCATGAAAGGTGTGGTCTATTTTGGTAAAAAGAGGAAATTGAGTCCTAGGTATGTTGGCCCTTATGAGGTGATAAAGAGGATTGGCAAGGTAGCTTATGAGTTAAAGTTGCCTAGTAAAATGAATTTTGTTCATCTGGTGTTCTATGTCTTTATGTTGAGAAAATGTATTGGTGATCCTAATGCCATTGTACCTTTTGATGTTGTGGGTGTTATTGAGAATAACTTGACTTATGAGGAGGTTCTGGTTCAGATCTTGGATAGGCAGGTAAGGAGATTGAGGAACAAAGAGGTGGCATTTGTTGAGGTCCTTTTGAGGAACCAACAAGTTGAAAGTGCTACTTAGGAGGCCGAGGCAGATATGAAAAAGTGGTATCCTTATCTTTTTCCACTCAACTCAAGCTTAAGGTACTAATTCTAAGTCCCCTATGTGATAATAAGTCTTGTAAGCCAGCCCCTATATCATTCATGTGCATTCATGCTTAAGTTGGCAAATTATGATGATTTTACACCTATGTTGAGATTTTTAAAGTGACGTTTTAAATGTAATATTGCATCCATGTTGCAGCCAATTTGTTCATGATTATTCTTGTCTTGGACATCTGTTCTACATTCAGGGACAAATGTTCCCAAGGGGAAGATATTGAAACGACCCCAAAAAGTGCCTAAAAATGTGCCTCGGAAGTGCCCAGAATCTTATTTTCCATATATCTAAAGATATGTTTGTTATTTTAAAAATCTGACTTCATATTCTTGTTCAGGGGATCCAAATTAGAGGGACAAGGGTTTAACCTTAATTTTAAAGCAAAGGAATTGATGTATGAAATTTGCACTTAGTGCAATTTCCAATGAGGGTCCACGACTTCTCCGCGTATAAATTTTGCACTGTTTTTCTTAGTCTGTCCAGATTTTTCTAAGTGTTGGGCCTAATTTTGTCCAAACGTGTTTTTACCTATACTTAGCCTTAATTCACCCTCATATCACCCTAACT
>DF361146.1:75523-87949 GCA_000787875.1 Solanum virginianum | reverse complement strand
CCTAAATATTCCCCAATACTCACCAAGACACTTAGCCAAATATTTGCTCCTAAATTCAAGTCCCAAACTCAAGACCAATCTGAAGGATTTCATCAAGGATCTCACTCAAGCTTCAAGTCTCCATTTCCAATCTACTTTAAGGGTTCTCCAAAGTCAAGGTATGTGGTGTTGAACCATTGGGTCCTTCCACCCATGGTGCCTAAGCCTCTTTTTTTACTAATATTGCATGATTTAAAGTTGATTTTACATGTAGGTCTTGTATATTGAGAAATTTACTATACAGCGATTTAGTTCATGAAAGCATGGTAGTTTTAGCATATTTTAAGCTCTAAATCTTGGATCTAATGTTAGATTTGATGAGGAGTTTTGATATGAATATCTTGGAGGTGTTGCAAGGTGTTGATTGATGGTTTTACTACAAATTTTCATGCATGATTTCATCTCCAGATTGCATGGTCTTTCACCCTATTACATCCCCCCAAAGTGTTTGATAAAATGTTAGGTTATGTTTTCTTAAGAATTGAAGGTCCAAAACATGAGATATGATTGATTGATGTTATAATGATGAAATGAGCTTATGTATATGATATATATGTTATATATAATGTGCTACATTAGACCATTGCTGATCCGGGGGGTATAAGAGCCTAGATAACCATATGAGGGGTATGTACCTTGTTGAGTATGATGTCTATCTATTATTGCATTGCACCCCACATACTTAGTACATTCAAATGTACTAATGCATACTCTTACCTACATGATATCACCATGTAGAGACCAGTACTCAAGTTGATCATCCTCCTCCTCCACGTAGCTAGATCGATCCTACTTAAAGCTAGTTGGTGAGTCCTCCACTTCAGGGACCTTAGTCTATGTTGTTATTATCTATGTATTGAGACACTTTTTTATGTTCTATTTGATTATGAGGGTGAGCCCGGTAGCTTTGTCTTGGCCCCCACTCTATCTATGTATTAGAGGTGCTTATTGGACATATTGTGAATCTATGTATGAGTTTTGAATCTTGTCTCTTGATTTTGATGTTCCTATAAGTTTTCCCTTAGCCCCATTGCCCCTATTATTAATCTATATATCTTTATATGCTTCCGCGACCAAGGATGTGTAGTGACAAGTTAAGAGGCTTGTTTGGGTTTCCTCGGGTTCCCATTCGCCGTGTCACATCTAGGCCCTGGGCTTGGATCGTGACAATACTTCTCTTGATAACATAGTCATAAATATAATTGGGTTTTGACCCACATCATAAATCTCATGAAAATCAATGTTCATGCATGCATATGTCATAAGGAATGAATGAATAGCATAGGTACTAGGAATTCATAATTAAATCATCATATTATAATGAAATCATTGTAAATCCATGATCAATTAAAGCATACTTAAAACTACCCACACATAGATTCATAATTTAAAGGGACATGCATATTCAAACCTTCATAATATCATACCAACATAATAGGGCTTAATCACATTAAAAACATCAATTAAGTACAATCCATAATTCAAATTAATCAAATCAACACTAATTTAAAAGACCCATATTCAAAGTAACCTTAAAATTCATAAACTAAGAAGTAAGAAGTCTTTGCGGTCTTCATGATTGAAAGAGATCATGAATCAATCCCATATACCTTAGATAACTAGAAAATTAGGATAGAATTGACTTGAATTGAAATCCCTCTTGAAATCCTAGATTGAATCCCCAATATAAGACTAGAAAGAGAGAACCTTAGAAATTTAATTCTAGAGTTTGAGTGTAATGAGAGTGAATGAGTGTAAAAAGTGAGTATAATAAGATTTAGAGGGTTAGGATAGATACAAAGGTCCTAAAAGATCCTTAGAATAAACCAAAATTATGAAAAAAAAAACCATTAATTAAGTGGACTTTAAAAAGTGTCCAGGGGTCCCATACAAAATCACCACAAACGTTACAAAAGTACACTAACCAAACAAAGCACCCATAGAAATGTCTTCTCTGACACTTAGAAAATTTTTGGCTAAGGATGTTTCTACTGAAGGCTTCAAGGTCCGTACAAAGGATCACTGATCGTACAATGGTCCGTGCAAATGACCTAAGTTTCGAGATAGTAATTTTATAGTTAGAAAAATATTTTAGGGAGAGGGATTTATGATACACCCACTGGAGCTAACGTTGGGGCTAGTATCAGTTGTGCACCCCCTAGGGAGGCAAGAAATAATACAATGGCCTGAACTGCAAGTGTCATGATAGAGACAGTTAGGGGCAGTACTGCTATGGGGGGATAGGGGCATCCAGATGTTTCTCAACATGCTCTGGGGAAGGGTCTTGGTCCAGAGGTGGTGTTGCATCCTTCTCTCTTTTTGAAGGTCAACTTTTACGAGCCATAACTAAAAATGAATGAGCAGAATAAGATTCTAGAAGATCAACAACACGATCATATGAAGTGATACAATCAAATGGAGATTCTTAATACATCATTTAGCCTCTAGACGATAAGTCATCGACATCTCCACACCTATCCGCAGGACTCTACCAGACGGTGGCTCTATATAGGTGAGACCAGCGAAGTTAGGGCTTTGATATCAACTTGTCACGACCCAACTTTATAGGTGATAATGGCTCCTATCTTATCCCTCGATAGGCAAGCTAATACTATCCCAGAAAAGCGAGTAGAAGGACAGTCATTACACAACCAACATAAGATCAAATTGATACTAGATATATATACCCAAGAACAACAACAAAACACCCCTCCCAGGAAGTCACTTGTATAGGACTTTTGTTGACACGATACAATACACTAACCATAATACATCTCCATATACATATATAGAACCAAAATAGTATAAGGAAAGTCTCGAATCATAAAAGACACCATTATATCTACCCAAGCTTATCCTCGAATTCGAGTTCAATTCAATATTCGAAACAACATAAAATAACTCAACAAATATATGACTTTTCTTTACATAAAACATAATATAAACAGTAGGTTCATAAGCATTTTTGCTTTAGATGTATCTCAATCAATCAATTTTGACATTACCACAATATGCATCTCAAGAAAACACACAAAATAGCCCCAAATTTCACTAAAATATGATTCAAAATGATAGAGAAATTACTATCCAAAGTTTTCGATAATTAATGCTAATACATAACAGCAAAACAATGAATTTTACCTCAAATAGCATGCCAAATGAAATTTTTTATACTTCTACGATGTTTCTCTCGAGAAATTACACAAGTTAGCCTTTTGAATTACTAAATTCGAACTCCAAATCAAGAAGATATTGCTATATGAAGTTTACCCTCTCTTTTTTCGCAATTCTTGAATTATATATGCATTTGTCACCTCAAAATAACTCATCGTGATTGCGCCACATGGCTATTGCAATCATAATAGGCAAAATGACCTGCGCCAAATGACAACAACAACAATAAAATCTTGATTTTGATGCCTAGGACTCATTTGAAGTCTGAAAAATACAAACCATACATGAAATCTAAGTGGAAATGATATTTTGGATTCAATAGTGCTATCAAAATTCCTATCAAAGATCATTACAATCAAGTGTGGGTCCCACTTCTTAGGTGTAATTAAGACAATTTCCATTGAGGGCCTAAAATGAACTTGGAAGCCTTACGAACTGAATGAAGGGTCATTCTAGACCAAATTTGATGTTCTGGAGCTAACCATGCTATCAAAATTCTCATATGGACACATTTACCAAGAATATTAGGTAAAGTCAATTATTGGCCTTTTTGATGGCTAAATTATGAAATTTGATATAATCTAATACCAAAAACCTCGGTATTCTAACCAAATATGACTCTAGCCTAATTTGGAATTTTGGAACTGATGGAACCATCAGAATTCTGTTGTAACTCCATTTACCAAAACTTTACTGCTTGGCTCGTATTTTCACTTTAAATAAGCCTATAATATGGGAAACTCCACATCTCTCAATGAGCGACCAGACCACCGAACTGTCAGCGCTAGCAAGTCATAAATGACTTAGGGACACTGTAGGGAAGCTCTAACTAATGTAAAATAACAATAAAAGCATAAATGACATGGAGGATCATTAGAGTACCAGAACTTAATTGGCATATTCTTTCCATATTTCGACCTTTTAGAATGCGGGGCCTTACACATTTCACCCTTGGAGCCCAACTAATTGTCTTATTTTGAATAATTTCAAAGCATGTACATTAAGGGTTTTCATGATTTTTGTTACAATTTCTCAAATTATGATGTAAATTATACTTATTTATACTACCTTAAAAGCTTGAACTCCTTAACTTAAATGTTAAATTACTATAATACCCTCAACTTAAAGTACTCAACTTAGTATTTCTTTAATATTACTCCCTCTACCCCATTTTATGTGGAACTCTTTCTTTTTTGGTCCGTCCCAAAAAGAATGTCACCTTACTCTAATTGAAAATAATTTGACTTTAAAATTCCCCTTTTACCCTTAATGAAATGGATATCAACCACATAAAATTCTCAAAATAAATTTAGAAAGAATGTCACCTTACTTTAATTAGATACAATTTAACTTAAAAATTTCCCTTTTACCCATAATGAAATGATTCTCAACCACACAAATATCTCAGAATGATTTTAGACCACAGTTTCAAAAGTCTTACTTTTTTTCTTAAACACTGTGTCAAGTCAAAGGGTGTCACATAAAATGAAACAAAGGGAGTATATTATCTATATTATATTATATTATATTATATTATATTATATTATATTATATTATATTATATTATATTAAAATCAAACACTTTTTCACATCAAACGGTTGTGACTTTTTTGAAGGGTGGCCACTTTTTCAAAGAGTTATGACTTTTTTTTAAGGGTTGTGACTTTTTTTGATGAGTTGTGACCTTTTCAAAAGGTTATGACTTTTTTGATAAGGTATAATAAGCACATGTTTATATTACCCCTTTACATTGGATCACTACATCTCCTTTTTTGGATTAGTTTATACTTTACTAATTCTTTTTAAATTCATTTAGTTAAATTTTTTATATAATAATATTGATAGTTTTTGAGCAATAACGTAGTTATTACATGGTTTAACATTTAGGTGCAACACACATGCATCAAAGCTAGTATATTCAAATATGCATAAATTGTTACAAGTTGCATGAGTTACATGATCTACATAAATTTTATCAAGTATGCAATTTAAGATTTATAGAAATCATGATATAGTTCCTTCAATTTTGAGTCAGCTGATCTTAAACTACATGATTATGCATGAAGCTTTCTTAATTACATGATTTTAAGACTATTGATTGTGAACCCAAACTTTGTACAAATTTGCAACTCATGACATCATTACGGAATATTCAAGTGGTTGGAAAAGTTTATAAATAGGGGATTTAGGATCCTTAAAGGTGATCTAAAATCCATAAGGGAGACTTAGGATCCTTAAAGTTGACCTAGGTCTCTAATGTGCTTATGAATAGTGATGATGGAATACCTACAACCGCATTGCTCAATTTATGAATTAGCTACTCCTAAGCATGATAGCTATGAACTATAAGATTATGATCAAGCTTATGAGTATATGACTTCTATGATTTTATGCCTATGATATATATTCCGTGGGATCTAACTTAGGTTGGAGCTCAGCCTATTGGATCCTTATAAAAAGTCTTTAACTCTCATAACTACTGCCATCATAGAATTTATAATTACCAATATGGTTTACTAGTCAATCCATATGGCTTATGTTACTCGCTTAACGGGGTAGAGTCCTACCTTGGAAAATTTCAGACCCTCAACTTGATGGTTCGAATCGCTCGAGCTTGGCTAGTGATTTACATTTTGAGCCTAGCGAAGGCCCTATGACTTCAGTCAAGGTACAGTTCAGGTGAAAGAAGATCTTGGCATTGGCGTGGTTAGGGCATGCAAAGAAGTATGTGGCTAAGGCATAGAAAGGGTTGGGCAAGCTAAGGTAATGCAAGGATGATGTGACGAAGGCATAAAAAGGGCTGGGAAAGCTAAAGCAAGGTAAAGAAATGCTATGACATGGCATAGTCATGGCTAAACAAGCTTGAGGCTAGGTGCTAGACAAGGTCAACGGCATAGGAAATCGAACCTCAATGGCAAGCTGTGTAGGATAGGGCTTGTGCCAGACATGTGTACACGGCCTAGGCATAGCACATGCATATAGGCCAGACACAAATCTAGGCCCTAAGGGTAAGGCATTAGCACAAAATTTGATGGTTACCTACATGTGCCTTGCACATACGTGGGCAGTTGGTGATTACCATGAGTTTCTAGCCATTTGGACATGTTAATAGGCTTGGATAAACTTGTAATTTAAATTTCAAATTAATCTTATCAGTTGGGAATGTTAACTAAGCTAGAAAGCATATGGTTGTCATATGATGGGCTGTTGTGGCCTATTTAAAGGCACAGGAAGTCGTTTTAGGGCAATATGTTGCCTGGATAAATTTTATAAGCTAAGTCTTTGTGTGCTTCTTTGTTGGCATGAGTTTAATAACAAAGTTGGGACTTATTCCTGTATGTTCTTATGTTCTTGATTTCTTAGTCATTCTTTGTGTTGGACAGGATCAAAAATAAAGAAAAAAAGTATTGAGTCTAAGTATATTAGGCTGTATATTGAGTTAGAGCACAAGGGTTGACCCTATATCAACTGGTATCAGAGCAAAGGTCATTTCAACATGAAAATGGCTGCGAAAGTTCATATAATGATTTATGGGAAAAGGTTGCATGACTGAAAGCCATTCTGGGCATAACAGGTAGTGATGAGGCCATGACAGATGTCCTGACCTAGATTAAAGGCATAAATGCATCCATGTAGGCCTATTATGGTGATGTTGATAGATAGTTGGCTAAATTACAGGCTTTTCGAGACTCCATGGGCACATAAACTAAGGGCCTTAAGAAGAAAAATGAAGATCTAAAAGTGAAAGCGATTGTTCTTTGCTTGGCTATTGCAAATCTGCCTAAGGGAGGCGAAGAGCATGTCATGATCAAAATTTTGGAGCCAAAACCATTTGATGGTATGTGTGGGGTTAAAGAACTAGAAATTTTCTTATGGGACTTAGAGTATTATTTTTCTACTGCCATGTTTCTGAAACTGAAAAATTGACCATGGTAGTTCACTACTTCTGTGGGGATGTTATTTTCTGGTGGAGGACTACGTGTGCTAATGATGACAGTGCAAACATGCCTAAGGTTAATACGTGGGTGCAGTTGAGGGATGCACTGTGTGAGAAATTTCTGCCAAGTAAGTCGTCATGGGTTGCTAGGGTTAGGTTACAACGTTTGAGGTATTTGAGATCGATATGAAATTATGTGACAGAATTCTTGTCGTTGTTGTTGGATATTCAAATCATGTCAGATGAGGATAAGTTTCACAATTTCATTTATGGAATGCAGGGGTGGGCACAAAATGAATTGTGTAGGCAGAAAGTATAAGATCTGCCACGTGCTATTATTGATGTATTGATCAGTTTTTGATCAACCAATATTGCCACTGACATAACTCGCTCTTTAAGTCTAAGAAGAATGTGAAGGCAAAAGATTGGAAGAAAGAAAAATGTAGGCAAGAAGGAAATGACAAAGGCAAGGGAAAAATGGATGTTGCCTTATCTAGTCAAAACAAACAGGGTAGGAAAAAAGTTTGTTAGACTTGCCAGAAACCAAGGCATCAGGCAAGGAACTATCCAAAGCAAGGGAATATTAATGCAATTCTGGTTGTGAAGGAGAAGCAGACAAGCGAAAAAGGACAAGAAATTGTTGCATATGTCAACCTACTGACACTCTATTGAGTATTGGTAGGATGGATATAGATAAGGAGAAAACCACAATAGATATTTCCTGTGTAAGTGCTGCTGACTCTATAGACTTGTCTGAAGCTTATGGTACTTTGATGTATATTGACATGAAAATTGGGGAAAAAAATGTTGTTGCTATAGTAGACACTGGTGCTATCCACAACTCAAAGATTGTTAGGGAATACGAACTAAAATTGATTGATTGCCCCTATAGTAGACACTGGTGCTATCCACAACTCAAAGATTGTTAGGGAATACGAACTAACATTGATTGATTGCCCAATAAAAATGAAGGTTGTCAACTCTCTTGCACAAATAGGCTATGGTATGGTTGCAAATATGCCTCTCAAAATTGGGCACTGGTTTGGTATACATACTTTGACGGTGGTACCACTTGATGATTTCAATGTCTGCTGGGAATTGATTTTATGAGGAAGTTCAAGGTTGCCCCAATTTCTCATTTGGATGGTCTTAGGTTTATGGGTGAGAAGGACCTAGGCTTTGTGAAGGGAATAAATCATTTTGATGGCAAATATAAGAAGAATAAGGAAATCACTACATTGTTGTTTGCTATTGGTTTCGAGAAGGGCTTGAAAAGAGGTGAACCTGCATATCTTGCTGCTTTGGTAGAAGTGAAGCCTGATGGGCAAATCAAAGTTTATGATGATGTGGCTAGTTACTGAGTGAATACAAGGATGGATGCCTCCGGAACCGCCTAAAGAGTTGCCTTGAAATTGATCAGAAGATCAATTTGATTCCTGGATCAATGCTGCCGGCACATCCTCCTTATCGCATGTTGCTATTGAAGTTGGCTGAATTGGGGAAACAATTGTCTGAGTTGCTTAATGCTAGCATGATCATGCCATCCAAGGCTCCATTTGTGCTCCTGTTCTGTTCCCAAGAAAAAAAAAAGCAAGATGGCAGTATTAGGATGTATGTTTACTGTAAAACATTGAACAAAATGACTGTGAGGAACAAGTATTTGGTACTGCTAGTTCAAGACTTGCTCGATAGGCTGTCTAAGGCTAGTTTATTTTCTAAGTTAGACATAAGGTCTGGCTATTGGCAAGTTCTCATAGACAAGGGGGATACTCCAACAACCACTTGTGTAACTAGATATGGTAGCTATGAATTCCTTGTAATGTCATTTGGGCTGACTAACACCCTAACTACTTTCTATAACTTAATAAACAATGTTCTTTATGATTATCTTAATGACTTTGTAGTAGTCTACTTATATAACATAGTCATATATAGTAGAACTCCAAAAGACCATGTGTTGTATTTGAGGAAGGTGTTGCAAAGACTTAGAGAATACCAAGTCTATGTCAAGATGGAAATTTGCTAGTCCCAAAATCAAGTTTTTGGGACATTTGGTTAGTGAAAACCAAGTGTGCATGGACCCTAAGAAAGTGGAGGCAATAATAGAATGGCAAGCACCCATCGAGGTCAAGGAACTAAGATTATTCTTATGAATGACAAACTATTATCAAAAATTCATTGTTGGATATTCTACTGGGTATGTTGTTGTTGTTGTCATTGTTGGATATTCGAAAAAAGGTTGCCCTATTGACGGATTCACTGAAGAAGAATGTGAAATTGGCTTCGTCTAAACCAAGAGAAAAGGCTCTCAACTCATTGAAGAAGGCCATTGCTTCTGAACCAATATTATGGTTGCCTGACTTTGATTTACCATTTGAAGTGCACACGGATGCCTCTGATTATGTTATTGGGGGTATGCTGGTCCAAAATGATCGTCTTATTACATTTGACAATAGGAAATTGAATCCTACAGAGAAAAGATATTCTGCACATAAAAAGAAGATGGTGGCAGTACTCCATTATCTTCAAACATGTAGGGTGTATCTCTTAGGAACAAAGTTCGTGGTGAAGATGGACAATGTAGCTAATACTTACTCCAAAACTCAATAGAAATTGAGTTCGAAATAGGCTAGGTGGCAAGAGATATTGGCAGAATATGACTTTGTGTGGATACATGAGCTAGGGAAGTATGGCTGGTGCATTAAGTCACAAAGAGGTATTTGTTATTGCTTCTGCAATTACTAGACTTGAATATGATTTTCTTAATAAGATTAAGTTTAGTGTTGCATATGATTAATTATACATCAAATTAATGGATCAAGTTAGAAAGGGGATAGTTAGATGGTATTGGATCGACTATGATCTGCTTTATTTCACAGGGGGGAGAGTCGTGGTACCTCAAGGTGACGGGCTGCGAAGAAAACTCCTTAAAGAAACACATGATATTGTTTATGTCGGATATTCAAGTGTTGAAAGGATGATGACATTGTTGTCCCAAAATTATTTCTAGCTAAAAATGGAAAATAACATTGAGGCCTATGTAAAATCATATCTAGTATGCCAACTGGACAAGACGGAATGAAAGAAGGAAGTATGTTTGTTACAACCTCTACCCATTGTTGAGCATCCATGGACTTCCATTTCAATAGACTTCATTAGCGGTTTTACAAAGGTGGATGGAAAAGATTCGATCATAGGAGTGGTTGATAGGTTCTTAAAATATGGTATCTTTGTTGCCCCTACTTTATGTTCTCATGAAGTAGCTGTTGAGTTATTTTATAAGCATGTTGTGAAAAATGTTAGTGTTCCATTGGATATTGTGAGTGATCGTGATACTAGGTTTACTGGCCGATTTTGGACTTCTTTGTTCAACATGATGGACACTAAAAAGTTCTCTATGGCTAACCACCCACAAACTGATGGATAGATAGAAAGAATCAATTATCTACTTGAAGAATATCTCAGACATTATGTGATTGCGAACCAGAGGAATTGGGTTTCATTTGCTAGACAATGCACAGTTTTTTTATAACTTGCACAGGTCATCGACAACAGAGAAGAGTCTATTTGAGTTGATGCTGGGCATGCAACCCAATACATCATTGGAAGTCACTAGAATTGATATACAAGGGAAATGTCCTACTACTTACAAGTACGCGCATGACAAACAAGTGATGTTTAATGAGGCCCAAGACAGCTTGAGGAAGGCAGAAAAATAAATGAAGAAGTATGCTGACAGAGATCAACATGCTTTAGAGTTTCAAGTTGGTGACAAGGTGCTACTGAAGTTGACTCCATAGATTTGGTAGAAAATTAGTAGCAAAATAGTTCATCACTAATTGATTGCAAAATATGATGGACCCTTTGAAGTTGTAGAAAGAGTGGGGGTGAAGTTACTTACCGATTGAATCTTCCAGAAAGCCTTAAGATTCACTCTACATTCCATGTGAGCTTTTTTAAGCCCTTCTATAGAGATGTTGAGGATCCAACAAGGTCCACATCCAGATGTGCTCCTCTTGTTGTGCAGGTACACTTTGAAGATCAAATTGTGAAGATTCTGGATCATAGGACTATTGGCTACTATAAGAAGAATAAGTGAACAGAGTTCCTAGTTCACTAGAAAGGCAAGCATGCATATGATGCGACTTGGGAGAAAGGAATATCATTGTGGTGGTTTGAGGACCATATCAAAGGATACCTTGATTCTGTTCCCTTAAAGCAATCTGCCCCAGCAAGGCAATCTGCCTCAAGGCCATCTACCTCATCGAGGATGATGAGATCATCGGGTGGAGGAATTTTGTTCCCTTAAAGCAATCTTCCTCAGCTTGGTAATCTACCTCAAGTGGATCTGGCTTGTCTAGGATGATTTGCCTCATACGGGTGGAGGAAGCTTGTCATGATCTTTAGTCTTGGTAAAGTTCAAGTGGATCGGGCTTGGCTTGTGATTTGCCTGGATGAGGGTATGCAAGGCTCCATGACTTCAGTCAAGGTCATGTTCAAGTGCTGGGCGAGCTATGGCATTAGCGTTGCTAGTATGGGTAATGCATGGCAGGACATGACTAAGGCATGACAAGGGCTGGGTGAGCTAAGGAAATGCAATGCTAGCATGGGTAACGCATAACAAGGGCTAGGTAACCTAAGCAAGGAAAGCCTATGATGTGGCATAGTTGTGGCTAAACAAGTTTGAGGCTAGGTGTTGGACAAATTCAATGGCACAGGAAATCGGACCCTAATGGCAAGCTGCGCAGGGCAGGGCTTGTGCTATGGCACAGACATATATCCAGGGCCTAGGCATGGCACAAGCATGTGGGCCAGGCACAAATCTAGGCACCACGGTCAAGGTATTGGAGCCAAATTTGAAGGTTGCCCACATGGCAATTACTAAGAGTTTCTACCTGTTTGGACATGTCAGCCGGCTTGGATAAATTTGAAAGTTGAATTTTAAATTAAGCCACTCAGTTGGGGATGTCAATTGAGTTGGCAGGCACATGGTTAGCACATGACTAGGCTATTATGGCCTATTTAAAGGCACACACAGTCAGTTTGGGCCAGCATGTTGTCTTGGACGAATGTTGTAGGCTAAGTCTTTGTGTACTTCTTTGTTGGCATGAGTTTAATAACAAAGTTGGGACTTGTTCCTGTACGTGCTTATGTTTTTGATTTCGTAGTTGTTCTTTATGTTGGACTATATCAAAAGTGAGGAAAAAGAGGACTGAGTCTAAGTGTGTTAGGCTGCCTGTTGGATTAGATCGCAAGGGTTGACCCCATATTAGCAA